>JAQFVV010012486.1:0-185000 GCA_028023455.1 Epiperipatus broadwayi | reverse complement strand
ATACACACACATAAAAAAAATATGCCTACTTATAAGTATATTCACAAACTTTCTCAAATCAATAATTTTAAAAATTAGATCGATTTTGAGCTGTTGGTTTAGGGATTTCGGGTAAAACATATGAGGTACCTCCTTTAAAAAAAGGTCTTATGATGATTGTTTTCCGAATCCATTATTGTATTTAATGTAATTTAAAGGTAACTTATAAGATAAAATTTAAAAAAGAAGTGCAGAAATTTCTGAAGGTGTATTTAATAAGAATTAATTTGTTTTTAATGGAACTCTATACATTAAGATAGTAGTATATATATATATTTAGTTAAGATGGAGACAAACTACTATAGGTGTGATAGAAGATATCAATCATAGTACTCGATACATATACAGAGTTGGAACATTAAATAATACTTCGTGCGTTAATAAAATAATATTTTTTTCTTTGTGAATAGTTTTTATCTATAAAATTTTATTTTATATCTAATAAAATAAAAATCCTCATTCACGTTTCTAATGCTTGGTTCAAAAGTTTACAAATATATATATATCCAAAGTTACAATTCAAATTTTTAAATACAGTCAGAAAACAGAAGCCAAGGTAAAAATAAAAATAATCAAATCAGTTATCTGGCAAATGCGTTTTTATGAGGAACTTTGTTTTCTTTTTTGAAACCAATCTTGCAATGTTTTTATTTCAATTGCAGAAAACGTGGTTTATCTTGCCATTAAACAAAACAAGTCTTTAATGTCATTTCTTAAATTTATTAGCAAATCTCTTTGAAGTTTATAAATCAACAGCCAAAAAAAAAAAAATTCATTTACTGAAAAAACAAAATTAAAAATCGACTAAGATTTCAAAAGAAAAATATTTGATAGCACAATCGACTGCCTTATTGTGAGTAGTTGTAAATAAGAAGAGGTTGACAAGTTTGACGATCTCCGCCGATAATGATCAAGTGTTTCACTGATGCTTGGTTGCCCAGTTACTCTGTTTGTCAGGAATGTGTACGCTGACGAGAATACTTAAAAATGAAAATTCTTAGAAAATTATTGAAAAAAAGAAAAGAAATAGAAAATATTTATCTAAATGTAAATATTAAGAATCCATAAATTTATGTAATAAAAAACAGAGGAGTTTTTGTTATTATTGTTTTAAAAAAAAGTTTACTTAAGATTTAAATTGCATTTAGTTTTATTTTTTATTTGATAAAAAATATTTACAAACTATTATTTTATATATTAATAGGCTAATGTAAAACTGTTTACATGTATTGTTAAAACTTAAGCAAGAATTGGATTTTGAAACCCAGGTATCATTAAGACAGATAAAAACCACAACCTGGTCTGAGAATAAGGATTTGAATATTAAGGATAGGAATTTTATATGTGTCTGGTAATATACTGATTATTAAAGCTTATGCTAAATAACACTAAAGTGGAAAGAAATTCTTGTATGATCATATGATTTTAATTTGGTAGTTTGGTGATTTATAACTATTAATAATCCTAGGTAGAGAAATAAAATGCCTTTAGATGTTGCAGAATTAAAATTATTAAAATGTGTAGTTGCTAAAATAATTTTAAGTTTATATAACAGTTTAAGAAAATTGATTTAGGTTCAAAACAATAGGCTCATTTAAATTCAACTTTTTAGTTTGATGGGTAAAATAGAATTAAAACTATGTGCAGGATACATATCTGTATAATCCCAGGCCTCGTAATAAAACGTAAAACCAGGAAATTGTCTGTGTGTTATAATTTGAATACTAAGAATAGAAATTTTATATAGATATGGTAATCACTCAAGCTTATACTAGATGGAACTAGAATTGAGAGCTGATCTTTTATTATCAAATTAATTTTACATAATTACCATCATTTATAATTGGTTTTAAATACAGTATAAGTAATTATTAATAATTTAATAAGGTATCTCCATATTCCTTATGAAAGATTTGTTTATTTGTAATGAAATATTTGTTTACAGTGGATTTGTTTATGTGTAACAGATTTAAAGAAAGGATAAAAGTGGGAAGATAGCAAATCATCATCTCCATAGAATAAATAGTCATCATCAATTAACATTGAAGTAACAAATATAAAATAAACAAACATTAGCAAATAATAAAGCAGCATGAGATCAGCAAAAGTTAAAATGTCATTACAACATTAATAATCTATAGACATCCTTGTGACTAGATTTAAAAGCGATTTAATATTAAGATGTAAGTTAATTATGTAGCCAATGCCAATCTTAGGGCATGATTTACAAATAATTATCTGTAGACACATACATACTGTTAAAGTATTTATCATTTTTAAAAAATGCTGAGATTCTGGACACATGATGTTTGTTATCAATGATCTGATATATAATACAATGAACATATTGACCAACTAAGGGACTCATTTTTAATCTATATCAAAATCTAAGTTGCAGTGAATGAACTTTAAAAGTAATCTTGACTTTTGTATTATACAGAGAATTGTTTGAATGCCCAAACACAAACACAAACCCCCAAATTTAAATAAATTAACTGTTATTGCTCTAGAGCTAGCCCAGGATTAAAAGACCCTAGGGACTGTGATTGTGAACAAAAGAAAATATAAATGCATATGCTTAATCTACTTAATTGAAATAGTTTTATTGGGATAAACTACATATCCTTTAAAGCATCATGCTATAATTAAATCAAGTCACATATCATGGAAATTCATAGAACAGAGATAAAGACAATAATACTATTATTTTTAATCATTTATTTAATGCAATTAACTAATAAATTAATAAATTTAGAAAATATTTGACAATGTAATAATTTCAAACTAAATCATTTTTATAAAAATATAATTTCATACAGAAAATATGATAAACCAATTATTGACTCTTACTACTTATATTAATCAGTCTTTATTTTCCCTTTTCAATAAATAAAATTGAAAAACAACATTTTATAGAAAAAGATAAAAATTTAAAATTAGTTGAAATCTTCTCATTTTAATGAAAAGGTTTTATATCCTTTTTTTATAATTTTGGAGGGATAATAAAATAAATAAAATATTTCAACAAAAATAACTAAATCAAAATTATTACTATTAATTATTAGTGATAATAAAAATTATCTGTAAATGTTGCACATGTCACAATGTCTTATGTTACAATGTTTCATTTTTTTAGTCCCTTCTTTGTAATTATAATTTTCAGTTTCTTTCTTGTTAATTTTCCTTCTTGTTTTTTCAAATGATCATATTAAAATTAAAATAATAATTTTCAGGGTGGGTTGTCACAAGTTGAATTTACCCATGATTTCTTGTTTTAGCTTCAAGTTTTCAGTTGATGCTTGTAATAATGATTTCCAAATTAACACAAATTTATTAGATAGATTAACACAATTAAATTTATCCATTTTCTAGTATATAATTTGCAGGTCAGGTTAATACAGACAAAGACAGTCATATATTTGAATGGAATACAATGCTTGCTGCAGATTTCTCTGAGATATTCTATTTCTTTTTTTAATTTTAGTGAATAGGTTAAATACTGTTTTGGTAATGCACAGCTTTTTGTTCAAGCTTAGCACATGATTTTCATCAAATTATTTTTAAAAACTTTTTTTAACTAGTAAGATTAGTCTTACTTTAGACTTCAAAATTATTTCTTATTGTTCTCTTCACAATAAAATTACTACTAGTTTTCTACAATGACTAAATGAATAACTGTTTTTCATAAGATATAGAAGTCTATTGTTCTAATGTTCCCCCACATCTTATTTTTTTAAACAACCCTGTGTCCTATTCAATCACATATTATCTCAGACATGACATTAAACCCTGACCAATTAAGTTTATATTTTCAAAAAATTTATTTAGCTCCTTTTTTCTTTTAATAAAAAATCTAATTACACTTATTGAAATTCCTCTTTAGTTATTTTTTTTATTCACCCAAACACAGTATAATCCTTAAATTATCCTTTCATTTTAATAACATTGTCATTTGTTTCAGAGAGATAAAGAGAAAAATAATTTTAATTGATTAAAACATTACTTCTTAAAAAATATTAACCCCTTATTTTTTCCTTTTTTAAAAAAACCTAATATAACACATACAATTTTTACTTATTAAAAATAAAGTTAAAACTAACCAATAAATTGCTGAGGAAAGAAAAAATTAGCATTTATTGTATTCTTTTATATTGTACCAATATTGATATTGGCACATATAATTTTATCTAAAAAAATTATTAATATAAAAATCTTTCGTAAAAGCATTTGAAATAAAAGTTGGAAAATAATTGATTAAAAGTGGGAAGGGGTTTTCTTTAGAAAGTTAAACTAAAAGTTTTATAAAAGGAAGTAAAGTTTATCTTAATTAGTATTCATAAAAATAAATAATTTAAAGTTTTAAAAAAATATAAATCTCTTTTCATTCGAGCTTATTATAATAAATTATATATGCGCATGCGAGTGTAAATAAATGTATGCATGTTAGAATAATATTTAAAAGTATATATAAATGAAAGTTAGAAAGAAATTATATTTGGAAAACATAGCGATGGCTATTAAGTTAAATAATGATTTTAAAAAATCACACCAGCAGTGGGCTACTAATTAAAGATATAAAAACAACATGTCTATGAAAGCTACTACTCATTAAACAATCCTCAAAAACACATTGTCAAAGGATTAGGAATTTCAACAACACATATTGCCAGAGGATATTAAAACAAAAACACTTCACATATATAAATAGCTAGATTTTTATCGGACATCAGTTCAGTCTAGTTTTCAGTGACAGTCTTGTTTCAGTTCAGATAACAGTGCAGTTTATATTATGTATCCAGAAACAGAAATGCGGTGTTGAGCAGCTTTTGGGAATAAACGCTCTTACTTCAGCCCTTTAGTCCAACAAGATCATCAAAACCTGCCTGTGAAATAATGTCTGCATAACAGCTCAGAAATCCTCCACCAATGTTCAACTGTCTCCAGGAATAAAAACAATGGATTAGCATCAAATTTCTTCAAAAAATGTCAAATCTAACCGGTTATATATACTCCATCAGAAACAGCCAACAACAAGCAATATCCACGTTCCAAAAATCCTAGGTAAAACATTTTATTGTTCTCATATATATATAGTAGCCACCACTGTAATTTGTAAATCCTACAGAGACAAGTAATTTGAGCTCTATAAGCATGCATAAAATGAACTATTGATGTGTGTGTTTGTGAATGTGAGATAATTTATCGATGTCAAATAATATTTATGCTTTTCATAAGATATATATTATAATGTGTTAATTTAAAATGTGCATGTGTTATATTAGTTGAAAAATTATAAAGATGTTTAAATTTAATAAATTAATGTTAGTTAATAAATTGTCTTTAAAATTAAACTCTATTTGTCGGTCAATTCTTTTTATCAATTCTTTTACAAATCTTTTTATCAATTCTTTTACAAATCTTTTTATTAATTCTTTCACCATTAGTTATGTATAATCTGTTAGTGATTACAAATAGCTGAGCTAGTCATGGATGCTTAAGCATTGGGTTAGTGGCCATTGCTCAAAGTGCATTATTTATCCATTCTTGGATAATTAACTGGTGCCCATATCTACACGAAACAAAAAAAGTGCTTTGAACTCTGGTGTTGAATTCAACAGTCGAAAAGAAGTTATGTCCTGGAAATGTAATGCTAGTTATATATATTATAGCTATCGTTTGGGCATACATACTCTCTGAATATGTTCTTCTCTGCCTAAGAGACCGGTGTTTCGAGGAATCATATTCGAACCCGGTACAATATAAATACTTTTTTTTTCTCTTATAACATTATTGTTAATAAATTATAAACATTCATATTTCTTACTATTTTAATTGTTTGGAACTTAATATATTCTCATTTAATGAATATAACTTTAATAAATTTAATAATTGACATTCCAATTAAAAAAACATAACAATAAATAGTTCTTCTTATTTTCCCCAATCAAAATGGAAGCAAACTGATTAATCCAGATAAAAAATAGTTTTTCATTACATATCTATTCATCTTTTTATTCACTTATTAAGTACTGGAAGAAATAAATTGTTATTAGTACTTTCCTTTTGAATAAAATCTGGTATGCTGTTTACCATGTGTGTTCTTGATCTCCAGAATATTGATCTTTAATCTGCCTAAACTTCATCTCTAGAACTGAAATTGGATGATGGTGATCTGCTCAGAATTGTTCACACTATTAGACTTGTGAATTATTCCTTCTCTTTTTAAACTACTATTGCTTCTTCTTTTTCATTTTTTTCTTTTGTAGATTAGATCTAGATACTATTTACATGGATCTTATTCCACATTCTTTGTGGCGATTTGTCTGACTCATATCCAATGAATTCAGCAATTCTGCTATCAGTTTTTTATCAGCATAAATGATCATTTGCCCTGAACTTATATGGAAGTTTATGTGTGGTAATTCATATTATTTGGCCATTTGAAAGAATGCAAGCAGTCAAAACTTTCGCCCATAAAACATTGCATTGATAAAATTAAGTATAGGTTTTCCCAATACCTACTTTGTATCTTTCCTGTTATTCCTGGTATTGGTTACCATTTTGATACACATCACTCCAATATTCATGCAATACAAAGTATTTATATCCTTGGAAATCTTCTGGTTTTTAGACAATGATTTCCACCATATATAATCCCTGAAGATGAGCATATGTCAATGTCATTCTGAGGGTTTTCATACTGTTTAAAAAAGTGGTTTTCCAGAGTATCAAAGTGCTCCATAGGGATTTTCACTGTATCATCCTTGAATGTCTTAATTTTAAAAAAAGTGATTGACATCTATAGTTCTGGCATTTGGAAATTTGATTTCTCCTTATAACTCTACTCACTATCTTTTATTGATATTGTTTTTGATCATGTTTGAATTTTAGACTTTTATGTCATTTTTTCAAACAACCTTTTCATATATTTCTCCTCAATTTTTATCTATCTGAATGTTTTGTTTAACTTTTCTTGAGTAAATCAACATTGCTCATCTTATTGTTTTCCAGAGTCATGTTTAATATTTGATACTTGACTCTGCACATGTCCCAATGCTTCTTCTTTCTCATAAATTTCAGTGGCTTATTCTCTTCACTATTTGATCTATTTTTTCATCTTCATCTCAAATCATAACCTGCATATTATTCATAACATCTTCTATTTCCTTGTCCTGTTTCTTTGTATCTTCATTCATTATTTGGATTATACTCTGGATAACTTCTTGAATACTTTGGTTTATTTTTTATTATCATTTTTTTCTGATCAATTTCCTCAATGTTAATCAACATTTTTGATTACCTTCTTTTATTTTTATTGCTTTTCTTTTTCCTCTTTCATTATTTGGGTAATATTCTGGATAGATTTCTGCTGCTCTTTCTTATTTTCTTGTATTGTTTGTATACAATTCTGAATAGCTTTATCATGTTCTGAATGATTTTTAGAGTATCTATTTTTTTGGAATGCTTTCTTCTATTTTCTTTGGTAAAATTGTATCCCTTTTTCCCAATATCTTTTAATTATTCTCTTCTTGTTGATGATTGCTTTTTCCTCATTTCTATAAATAAAATCTGATTGGGTAGATTGCTTCCTTCTATTTTCATTATCAGCATTTCTTCTCTTTCTTCTGATTTTTTTGATTAGCCTCATCTTTTTGTTGATTGCTTTTTTTTTCAGTTCTGTAAATATCATTTCTGCTTTTCTGGTCATCTCTTCTAATCTCTTTCCTTCTGTTGATTGATGATTTTTTCTTTCTCATATTCTTTCTCCATTTTGCTTGATTTTGCTCTTGTCAGAATGTGGATGTATATTTAATTATTTTTAATCTTACTGGAAAAGTGTATTGAATTATTTTTACAAACAGGAACATTTTAAAATAATATTGCATAAAATAAGCACACATCATTACCCCTCCATGCAATTTACACTATTAATAATATCCCCCATACCTGACTTTTTGTTTTTATTATAAATTATATCCAATTGCTCTATTTTCCACTTTTATCTTGCTCATGCATGTGTGACTAAATTTCTTATTCATTATTATTTTTATTATTTTATTTTAAGTACATATGCATACATAAAAGGAAATTTATATAAAAACCATTTGTTCAAAATTTCTTTCCAGAGTTCTGGCCAATATCTGAAAGCAAAAATATGAATGACAACCTATAATCCTTTCAATTTAAACACTTTATGCTTCTTACAACTTTAAATAAAATTAATTATCTAAAAATCTTTACAAGGTCTTTCTTCTTTGAGTCTTAGAGACTGATAAATATATAACTAAAATTATACCTTGTATGAATGTCTTTAGAAAAATTTAACTTTATTTAAATATTTCAAATACATTCAATTGTTAGTAATAACACAACAAATAGGTTAGTATATGCACAATGTTTTGAGAGGTATTATTCTCCCTTCTTCATCAGGTGTTGCTGCTGTGATCATTGACAGTACTAGCATGTGATTCAAACCTGGACTCTTAGATTCTTGAGTATTGAATTTTACACATACAGGAAAATACTTAGTCTATAGATCCAATCACACCAATAAACACAAAACATGGGGTTATACTATTACTATTAAACAGAGCAAAAGAAGTTTGTTCAGAAACCAGTGATTTGGAAAAAGAAAAGATCTATATAAAACAAACTCTTATGAAAAATTATTATCCATCAACTATTATTAAGAAAACCTTAAAGAGACAACAAAAATAACTATCAAGGAAAAAAACAATTATTGGTACTGTAGTATACCCATACTTTCCAAAATAGTAGACAAATCAAAAAAAATTTGCAATCAGTATAACATATAGAACAGCTTTCCAGAGCCATATCACACTATCAAGTATTCTAACATCTACAAAACCTAAACTTGAAATGCTGAAAAGAAAAAACTACATCTATGAAATACCATGTGAATGTGAAAGATCATATATTGGTGAGACTAGTTGTCCCATTAAAAAGCACTTGCAAGAACACAAATTGATGATTAGAAGAGAGAAATCAGATGTGTCTAAGGTAGCAGACCATGTATGCACCAATGAACATATGTTCAATTGGGAAAATACAAAAATATTGGCTAGAGAAGAAATGGTACAAAGAAGATAATTTAAAGAAGCTGCACACATGTTTATGGCAAAAAATTCCATAAGCCAACTTAGTGTGACTATACATCAGGGGTCCCCAACCCTATGCCTGCGGGCACCATGGCACCTGCAGGCCATTTTACATGTGCCCGCCGCTGTCCGAACATGATAAAAAATTATTTATCTGATACAGATAAATTTAATTTTTAAAATTTCTTATAAATTATTGTATTATATTGTAATCAAATTGTAGGGCATACTATATTTTTTACAGCATAAAAATATAAACATTAATTATATGTTAAAATTTTATTTTTGAAGTAAATATTTTTTTGTACATTATATGTATTATTAACAATATCCAACTATAAATTTACATTGAAAAAATAAATGGTGCCCATCTCCTGGTTGAAAAAATAAATAGTGCCTGCCATCTGGCCGGTACTATAGAATGTGCTCTTAAGTGCAAAAAGATTGGGGACCCCTGCTATACATAATATATGGAAACCAATAATCAACTTTGCTCTTAGGAAAAAGTGAAGAGATCAAGAGGAACCTCATGGATAAGTATATAAAATTTCTACTGAATATTGCCTTTGGCATGATGGCTCAGTCAGTTAGTGCTTTACCTTAAAATTTAATACTCAAGAATATAAGGGTCCATATTTGAATCCCATGCTAGTACTGTCACTGGTAAGACCAGAAACACCTAAAAAAGAGGGGAGAATAATACCTCTCAAAAGGCTGTGCATATACTAACCTCTTTAATGTGCTATTACTAATAGTTGAATGTATTTGAAATATTTAAATAAAGTTAAATTTTTCTAAAGATATTCAATACTCATATTAGATCATGGAAATAGTCCAATATTAAAATACAACTAAAACACCATCATCACAAACCTTCGTGAAAACAAAAAGTATGCCTTGCTTCTTTTTTTGAAATTTAGAGGCTAGAGTTTATGGCAATGAACTATGTTAATTATTTATAATAAACAAGGGTAAACATCAAACATAAAATTGATTACTATCATAAATGTACTGACCAATTATCAAATAATTTTTAATATATAAAAAAGTGTAGTGAATGGACTTTTAAGGCAATCTTGACCTTTGTGCTATTCAGAGATATATCTGAATGTCCAAACACAAATCTAAACCTCAACATATAAATAAATTACCCATTATTACTCTACAGCTAGCTCAGGATCAAAAAACCCTAAGGACTCTGACAATGAACAAAAGAAAATATAAAAGCATACATGCTTAATATATTTTTAATTGAAATAATTTTATTGGTATATGCTACAAATCCTTTACAGAACTGTGCAATAATGAAATTAAGTCACACCCACTGCTCATTATAAAACAGATAGCTGGAGGAATAAAGATTTTAACACTATTATTTTTAACCATTGTTTAATATAATTATTAATAAATTAATAAAGCCAGAAAAGATATGACAATATGATAATTCTAAATGTAATTTATTTCTATAAAAATATAATTTCATATAGCAAATATGATAAACTAGCAGATAACTTTTACCTATTATATTAATTAGCCTTTACTTTAAATAGAATTATTTCTCTTTTCAGTGATTAAAATTAAAAAATATTTCAAAGAAAAAAATTTCTTTCTCATTTTTATGGAATAGAAAGATTCCATACCCTTTTTACAATTTTAGATGGAAAATAAATTTATAAACCTGTTTCAACAAAAAATCTAAATCAAAAATATTCTTTACTATTAATTATTATTAATATTAAAAATTATTTTTAAATATACAAGTGCCCACTACAATACCCTATCTGATTATGGTCTCATTTTTGAGGCTTTATTTGAAGTTATAATTTTCATATTATTTATGGTTAGTTTTTCTTCTCATTTCATCAATTGTTCACATTAAAAGTAGAATAATAATTTTCATAGTAGGTTATTACAAGTAGGATTTATCCATGATTTCTTGTTGTAAGTTTAAATTTTGATTTGATGCTTGTGATATTAATTATCATAACAGTCAGGCTTCATTTGATTCTAGCATATAAATTTGCAGTTTTAACCTGATGAAAATTTTGTGAAACTTTTTTCTATGGTTTTAAAATTCACATATATTTATTTTCTAATATTTTGGTTACAAAAAAAATCAAAAGATGGTGGGAAAATTTAATAGTTGATATTATAAAGGAATTGAAACTACAGTCCAATTAGTAGCCATTGTTTATTCAGTGATCACAAACTTTGCTGAGTATATTTCATAGAAATATTATAATTGTTGAGAAAATATTATGATGGTCTAAAAACTTGATTTTTTGGGAATTTTATGATTATATTTGTATCATAATTGTGTGATAATTATTAAATATCAAAAATAAATATTGTTACATATTTATTTTTTACAAAAATGTTTTATTTTTAAATATAAAAAAATATTTTCTTTTGAATATTGTTACTACACAGATTATGGTCATGGTAAAATGCAGCTTTGTAAAAATGAGGTCACTCACCGAATTATTATAAGATTCAGTGATATCATAAAAATTATGAAAAATTTTTAAACTTTTAAAGCATAAATTGATAGATTTACTAGTTACTAAAAAAATCCATTCACATTTTTAAATCAAACATGAAACAAAGATTCCATTCATTTGATGATATGACAGCATTTTGTGTTTACTAAAATATAATTTTTAAAATAATTCTGGGAATCAAATGTGATTTTTAAATTTTATTTTTATTTCTAAACAAAAATATTTATTAAATGAGATCAAATTTATTTTATTCTAATAAATAATAATGGTTTACTATCAAAATGAAAGTTGAAAGCTTAAATCTAGTGGGAACAAATAAATCTGTCAGAGTTCAGGAATGTTAATACAAATTTCCTGGGCAGATTAACACATTCAAATTTGTCCATTTTACAATATAATAATTTTCAGGTTAGTATAGACTAAATTGATTCATTTTTAATAAAATAATTTAAAGATCATTTTAATACAAGCTAAAACATTTAGTCTTTTGAATGGAACACAAAGTTTGTTGCAGATTTTTCAGAGGTTCTTCTTCATCTTAATTTTCAGTGAACACACTACATGTTGATTTGGTAATATACAGCTTTTTAACTAAAGCTTGGCATAAGATTTCCATCAAATCCATTTCAAAAAACTTTCTAATTAGTAGTGAGGTTAGTTTTACTTCAGTCTACAAGATTTTCACTATTATTTTCACATCTAAACTGCTATTGCTATTTTCTTCAATAGCTGGATCAATCTACCCCCCATCTTATATTTAGGATAATCCTATATTCCATCCAATCATATATTATCTCAGATATAACAGTATTAAATCCTGATTAATTGAGTCCATATTTACATCTTGGTTATTTCTCTCATTTTTTAAGTAAAAAAAATCTAGTCATACTTATTGCAATTCCTTTATAATTAATTTAGTTTTTTTTAGTTACCCAAAAACAATATAATCCTCAAATTACACTTTCATTTGAACAACATTACCATTAGTTTTTGAGAGATAAAGAGAAAACTAAAAAATAACTCTTATTAATTAATACAGTATTTAGTAACAAAAATGTTAAAACAGTATATAAAAATGTACTTATTTATCTATTTTATTATTATTATTTTAAAAAAGTTCAATCAATACATTACTGATGAGAGAGAAGAAAATTATTAACATTTATTTTACTCTTTTCTTTTTTATATACCTTTCTCTTTGTTTTAACACTATCCTTAATAATTTATAAATGTTCATATTCTTACTATTTAAATTGTTTGGAACTTATTCTATCATTATTTAATAAATATAACTTTAATAACTTAATAATTAATATGCTAATAGAAAAAAATATGAGAATAATTTTTTTTCACTAAGTTTACTGAAGATTTGTTATTCATTTTTGTTTGAAATATCTGTTATTAAACCAACAGATAAATAATTACAATGAAACAGTTCAAAGTGTGTACTTATTATCAACAGTTTTGATGATCTTTTATCTACATAAATCTGATAAAATGTCACATTTAAATCTAATTTTGTGAAATATGGTGAGTTTTATAAAATCAAAGCATTTCTTTTGCATTAGAAATTACCACTTTTATTCAGTTTTTGTTTATTGTGTAATAATAATTGTCACAAACTCTCAATTTTCCATTTGTCATTTTCATTAAAAGAATAGCCCAATTGACTCTTACTTTGATTTCAGACACATTTTAATACCCTTTAACTAGTTCAGTACAATTTTCTGTGATTTTTTTTCTTTGAGCAAACAGCACTTTATGTGCCCTGCAAATAAATATCACTTCTTTTTTTACATCAATATCTATAGGCATGTCTTTTATTATCACTTTCTTTTTTTTGAATGGATATGGGAATATAGTTTTGATTTCACATTCAATATTATTTTTTTTAATTATGCTGGTCTTTATATCTAGTTCTGCATATCATTCTCTGTCTATAGTTGGGATAATTTCAGCTTGTACTATATACAGTAGTAATACCCCAATCTTCCAATTAATTTTATGATCACTGATATCATCCTGAAAATGTATATCTCACTTATATCTTGTGCCTTTAAGAATGATCTTTTAAGGCATGCAGCTCCCTCATTTTTATATGGTAGTTCTACTTTTTTTTCAATAGATGCCAAAAATACTATCAATTCCCATACTTATATTTCTTTCACATATTTGGACAGGAAGCATTATTTTCTCTACAATGCCTATTTTTATATTTTTAATATGTGTTTTTTTTTCACTTTCCAGCCATGTGGTTAGCAATGTAGATTCATTTTTATTTTATATGTTTTTTTAAACCATAGTAGTGATTTCTCGGTATTACATTTACAATTTTATACTATATGACTATTTTCTCCAAACCAGATACATATATTTTTTTTCTATCATTTTGATTTTTTTACTTACAAAACTGTGATCATAAATTATACTTTGAAGAATTCTCTGGAATGCTCCAGTACTATTTTATAATCTTTCCCTTTTTTATTGCTTTTTTTATATAACATATTGTAAATATTAAAATTTGCATGAGATATGTTGCTGCCATATTTAGTTCTAGATGTAAAGATGGGTAGTATAAATAATTTTACGAATAGAAATGTAAAAAGTGAAATAATTTAAAATGGACAATTAAAGTAATGAGAATAAAAGTGTTAAATCTCTTAATGCATAATGAAAAGATCTGATGTTTATTATATTATAAATTGTTAATTAAGAAAGAGTATATATATATTAACAGTTAGGGAATGTGAGCCTGAAATGAGGCAGGAGAGCAGGTGCTCACAAGAAATAATTAATTTATTATGTATTCATTATCTATTCAATTTGTCTGGATGCTACCAGGTTTGATTCTGAATTTAAAGCTCAAATCACCTCTAAAAATGTACATTTATATTTTAGGTGGTCATTGTGTATTCTAAAAAATTATCACAATATTGTTATTTATCATAATTATAACAATAATAATAAATAATTATCTTGCTTTGTTTTTTCTTTTCTTTTTCAGATCCGTCTGCACTTACCCCCTATCATCGCTTTTAGAAAGTCATGGACTTCTCTAAGTTACATATCATATGAAACTATTTTTATGTAACACAATAAAAAATTAATTTGATAAACATAATAACACATATATTATATGCAAGATATATAATTTTACCATTTATAAATGCCTCCATATATGCCATCATAATTTACTTACATAGATGTATTATTTTAATCGTTAATTTTTTGAACTTGAATTCTTGGGCCATACTTCTTAAATAATTTTTTGCCCCTGATTAACTCACTCTCAAAATCTAATCTATAACGTGTGCGATTATGAAACTTACAACTTAATTAATGAATGGCTATTTATTTATCCTCGTTAAACACTGACAATATGTTGTGAATACCTTACACATATTAATTTGAGAAATAATATGTATCTGCATATATTTGTAATTGTAATACAATGTTTTGGAAATTAATTTATTTTATATCAATACTTTGTAAACACTCTTAATACTGAATTAATTTCATAATTCATGCTTATAAATCTTTTTAATAAGAATAAACACATACTTAGATTTATCTTCTTGAAGTATTCAAATATACCAAAATTGAAATATGTCACAGACAGAGTTAATTAATCGAAAAGCATTTTTTAAATAAAACCAAATACTTAAAAAAAATTCGCCATAATCTCCATTCAATACTCAAGCCATGATATATAAAATAATAACATCTCAAAAAGCATTTTTAAAGCATATATAAAAGAGCTGCATAAACTTTATACTTTAAAATACTAATAGATCATTCTCCAAACCCTACTCTGCTTGCAAATTCACTATCTCAAATTTTAATATAGTTCATAATACAGGGCATTTTAACTGTCCATGGAAAAAATACAAATCTGTAGGAAATTATCTTTTTACTTCATATAAACTGACAATAAATCTGTTCATTAACTTCAAATAATAGATGACTAAATTATATATATTCTTTTATAACATATATATTAACTCTGCATTTCACCTCTTAAATTACTCAGCTAATACTCAATGCTGATCCTATTCTAATTGTATATAACATTGATAATAAACCATTAAATTATTTCTTTTTCCCCCAGACTTTTAATTAAAAATAAATTCTCACTACTCTTTGTTATTTTATCACTTTAACCAGGCTGCTTATAAGCGTAACAATTCTATATATTTTAAATATTTCTATAACTACATTATTAATTTATGAACATTTATCTCATACCTAAATAATGATAGTATTTATTTCCAAAGATATACAGTAAATTAATCAAATTCTTCAGGGTAATATGTGCATGTATATCAACACACATTTATTCAGGTACCAAAGTTGAATAACCTTTATTTCAGTAATAAAGAAGTTTACTTAATTTACATTTTTAATTTTAATTGATTTATAATGTAAATCTTTTGTTCTATTATTTAACAAATTATTGATTATTTGTGAAACAAATCTATTTAATAAATCAAATTCTTTTTATTAATCACTTTAAATATTTTAAAATTAATTCAAACTTGATAATATTTTTCTTTTTAGTTTCAAAACATTTTATTAATGAATTACATTGTATATATTAGGTATTTAGATACATATTGTTTTAAAGGTCAATAGTTTTGAGTGATGAGTCTTTTGGTGCTGAGGTTTATAAATCAATTTAATCTGTAACTTATGTTTTGGATAGTTTTGGTATTTTTATCTAAAATTACATCTTAAGATCTGACAATCTAACAAATAAAAAATAAATACTATTTTACCTTTTTAAATAAGCATAAGAGCCTATAACATATTTCAAATCTTTACTCATAATTGATTTTACCTAAAGTGTGTTTAGTTTACAACATAAGCTGAGTAATGCTAACAGTGTTGAAATTATTTCTCTACCTGTCAGATCTTCCAAATATGTTCTGATCCTTAAAATAAAACAAAAAATATAATATAAAACATTCTAAAATAAGTTAAATATTTTTCATATATATTACATTATCAAAAAGAGAAAACTTTAAATTTCTAATAAAGTAAATTTGTATGAAATGATGTATTTACAGTTTTCTTTTTAAATTAGAAGTATTTTAAATTAGAAGTATAGCTTTTAATTATGGGTGGATATTTCAGGTTACTTTTAAAACAGTAGTACAAAGAATCACTTCTAAACCATGAAAATTTAACATTTCTTGATATTTGCAGTAAGTTTCTTGCATATGGTAACACATTCAAAGTCCAATTTAAAATCAAAGTTTTTCTGAAACTTCGATGAATACATTTATATTATTATTGAAAAATACTAACTTATAATTTAGAAAACTTGAAATAAACATTTCATTTTTAAGAGTAAAATCGAATTACATTGCAGATGCATTTATATCAATAAATAAAATATCAACAAGCAGGTAAAAGGATATTAAAGTTACTGTTCAAAGTTGTTCACATACAATCAAATAGAGGTCCAAGATTTTTTTTCATCTATGACTTCTGTTTTAATCAGCTAATCTTTTAATTAACCCTTGGATGTTCACAATTCAGTTCTTCACAGTGAGTTTGAAATAAATACTAAAACATATTTTTCCTATAAAAGTTCTTTTTTCAATAGCTAATTCGATTTAAAAAATCTGTGGAAAATCACATTACACAATCAACTTGCAAAAATTCACTAATTTATCTCACTATTAACTGAACAAAACATTTTCTCTGTTTCTATAGTTTTTATAGTAATTAAGGATACAAATCCATATGGCTAATAATTAACCAATAACAAAATACATAATTATAATTTATATTCTTTTACTATTTTTAACCTTGTACCAAGAATTAATAATGCTTTTTTATAGAAAATCAAAACAATTTGTTGTAATTGTGACTTGCAAATTCCATATCATTATTAATCATAATCATTTAATTACTTGTTTTGAAAAACATTTTTAATTAAAACAAATTTGATAGTAAAATATCTAAATAAATTTTTGGAGTTAGAATTAAGATTGTAAAAAATGGAATTACAAAAACAACTTTATTTAATTAAAGAAAATTATTTAATTATTTAAAAGAATGATTTTAAAATTATACTTATAACTTGCCTATTAAAAAATATAATAAATATTATTATATTTTTATTTATTACATTGATGCTTTTAACTTTTCAATTTTAATGCACAGTTCAAAATATGCACAAACAAATAATTTAATGTATGTGTGTATATTTATGTGTGGTGTTTGAGCTTCTAAATTTGTATTAAGTGTAAATAAAGTGTAATTATAACTCCATAACTTATTTTCCCAATATCTTTTTTTAAACTAATATTAAATATGCTATTTCCTACTTTTTCTCTGTTTTACACTTGTGAATCATCATGAATATCTATGAAATATATTTTATATTAAATTGTTAGTTTTCTTATACAGAATACAAAAGAGGAGAATAGCAGCAGCACATATAAACTTAAAGAATGAAACAGAGCTGTGTAATTGAGTCCATACTATTCTGTATTGTGGCAGAGGAGACAATGAGGAAGGTTTTATATAGTTTTCAGGGAAGTTCTGCATTGGAGAAAGACATGTATAACTTATTATATGCAGATTATAAACTTTTGTGCAATAGTAAAAAAAGAACTATAACTAATAGATTATCTTGTTAAGATTGAGAGCATAATATGAAATAAGATTAAATATGATCCAACTAGAATATGTAATTAACTGAGAGAATAATAATTTAACAGAGTTCGTCTATCCAAATTTCAGACTAAATCATAAACACAGAATATTATAGAGAAATAAATGCATTAATATTATTGCTACAAAGTATATTTCCAAAATTGGAACTCTTGTGAAAAAACAAAGGTATAAGGATGAAAATAAAGCATTGACTATTATAGATAGAGTTGTGGATGCTGAGAAAAAAAGAAAGAATAGAAATGAAGGGTTTACCAAATGTTTTCTGGTAACTTTAATGATAAAAAAAAATAATGATTTTGGTAAGACCTATGTACAAAAATAATTATTGAAGATAATAAAGTGGAGAAATCTACCTATTTTAAACATGTTATAAGATATCTAACACAAATATACCATTTTATAATAACTTTCATTATTACTTTATAAAGTAAAACAAAAATATCAATAAAATTTACTTAAATTGTTTGTTATATTTATTTTAAAAGAAAAAAATATGTCAGTTTTCATGGTTAATCTGCAAAAGCTATATATAGTTTTGTAATGTAAATGTTACACACAGTAAAGTGATATTGCTCATTAAAAAAGTATTGTTTTATAGTACAATTATGGTTCCAAGTGGGCATTTAAAACAAGGTAAAACAAAAATAATTACTTGGAATCTTTTTGTGTTATTTTCACTATCATTATTAGTACTTTAGACTTCCCTATAATATGTTAATAGTCTTTCCTCTAAATATGGATTTGTATTGCTAATGCTTTTTTAAAAAAATCTAATATTGAATTTTTTTGATAACATTAACATTTTTATATAAAATGAATAAGTTGGTAGTTGAAATATTTAACATTTGGAAGAAAATTGTTATTGGCCAATGTCAAGTTATAATCTTCAATTATCTCAGATTTCCCAGTGCTAGAATATGGGTATGAGAAGTTTATGCAGCAATTCCAAACAAAAAAAACAATACTGCATAAATTTTTTATAGCCCTGATAATTAAGTTCAATTGAATGCATTCTTTTAGAAAAATTACAATCAGGTATTAAAATTTTGATTTTTATTATTCTAACAATTGCTTATAAAAAAAATTAGATCGTTTCTATAAAAAAAAATTTAAAAAATTATAAATTGCAAAAAATGGAATACATTTAGTCTTCACATAGTTGGATATTGAAAAACTTCAAAAAGAACTTAGACTGTATGATATAACTTCAAACTAATTAAATTTGCTTAAAATAGCGACATATGCAGGAGTTTTTTCACTTACAAAATTGCATTAATCCAATATAATTTTGTCCGTTTTGCTTCTTTTCATTAGTTAATTTGAAATCTAACAAAATCTATTAACATGCAAGATATCTCCTCCTTTGGAATCTAATCACTACTGCCTTGAAGAAAAATAGTGATGCAGGAAAACATTGAAATCTCATCATGCATTCTTAAATATTATGTACAGTCATGATAGCAATCAAGATTCATTTCACTTAAAGATGTTTCTTTGCCGAATATTATGCTATGTGTTTTTATGCATATGAAAATTCAAATATATACATATATATTTATAAGTACGAGTATTTGATATGCAAATTCCGTGTGTGAGAGTACTGATTTTTAAAATATATTATTATTTAAGTATAAATTAACTATTCAAACAAAGTTTAAACAAATCACCCAATCATATCACTAAAAATAAATATTTGAGTTATATAGAATACAAACATTTTAAAATGTATAAATATATACACACACAGACATTCTTACAGATAGTTTTAATGCAGACAATTATTGTCAACATCACAGTAACCTTATTTATTCCGAATGAATGATTTTATTTAACATTGTTGCTTAGGTTTAAGGCTAGGTAAATAAAATTAATATAGCGTGCGAACAGAGATTCCGCTTTGATAATTATAACCACCGAATTAATTATTTAACTATCTTATAATCACTTAACTCGGAATTAATTCAGTGAATTGCAATATCATTTTTTTATTATTAACAATACATTGCATAAGTGGAAAAGAAAAGGTATTATAATAGATTGCAAATAAAAAAAGACAGTTCACAAACATTTTATATCTAATATTCTAATAATAGGTGGAAAAAAGAAAAATAATTATAAAAACTATTAAATAAAAAATTCTACTTTTTGTGCTTCATTGAATAAAGGTTAAAATGCTTACATAAACACATAATCACATACGTGTATGTTTATATAGACATGCACATCTCATCATCATGCGTCTTCTAACATCTTGTAATCATTATCACTTCTAAGAGCTCACAGCTATTTCATTCATTACGATTATCAACTTTTTTTCTCTATGCTTTTGAACTCATTATGTATAAATCATTCTAATATATTTTTCATAATTCCTCTATCTGTATGAACAAGCAGTTTCATTTTTTTTATTTCTCATTAAAAAGTTTTGTTTTTAATACTACATTTTTAATACTTGTCTATCCAATATCATTTTTTATTAGTTCCAAATCCAAATCTTTATAGCCTCCATATCATCTTCTTTTATGTACATATATAATTTTCTTAACAAACTCTATGTTCACTCTAAGTTCAAAAAATAATATATTAGTAAATCCTTCATTGCCATTACATTGAACATTTTTTGCATGATTTCCATCAGCAGATAATTTTTCAAATATTTATAATGCATCCTTGTTTTGGACTTTTTTGCATCAATAAACTTATTTACTATTTTCTTAGGTATGTTCTTATATAAAAGAACAGTCTCATTAATACAAATCTTAGATATTAAATTATTTTTTTCTTCTGTCTAATATTTTTAATAATATTTTTTAAAAGAAAACTATCTACTTTTGCCAATATCTTTTGCTATGGATAAATATTTTCCAACAGTTTTCTCTTTATGATTCATGTTTTTTTTTTACAATGTTAAAGATAAAAATAATTATGAACTAATCACTCTTAGTATATTACAGTTATATTTTTTATATTATAGTTAATAAACAACAACTTATCTGATTAAACCACATTAATCTGAGACTCTTATACTATAGTTAACAATTTTTTGATACTCATTTACTGACAACAGTTGAATGGTTAGATAGATTGACTAGAGTGCAGCTACTTAAAAAATTCAATCCAAAATCTGTTTGTGGTCCAAAAACCCTGGCTCAGATTCTATTTGTAGTATATGAATATATATCTTATTAAAGATAAGTAATTCACTTCCATCCTCTTTTTATGCATTTTTTCAAATTGTTCATACTATTTTAATTGCATTTGTTGTCTCTCTACATTTTCTAATTACAATCTGTTCATTTTATTGCAATAAGTTTTTTTTCCTAATGAACTTAACTCCATGAAAAAAATTCTACTGCCTACAATCAACTTATTCTCTCACATTTTTTCTCTTCAATCTTTAGTAGTGTCCATATTTTGCCAAACTTCATCTCATCACACAAATATTTTAAAATATTGCAATTGGCCTTTTAATTGATGGAAGTGGGGCTTTAATGCTCATCAAGAATAATGTAAAAAAAAAGTATTTGATGTGTGGTGTTTGAGAAGAATGTGGAAAATAAAGTGGATTTAATGCCCATTTAATTGCATAGTCTGAGAATAGTATCAAAAAAAGACATTTCATCAAAATTATTTCCAAACATTAGTTGGAATATTATGAACTTAACCACAGGAGTGGAAAATATAAAATCTCCTGAACTCTTTGTTGAAGATTAGAATAAGAGTAGGAAAAAGAAAAAAAATGATTAAAAGAATGGACAGAATTAAAAACTGAAAAAATGATACATATTTAAAAAATGAGAATACTGATATATTTTGAGTTCCGAATCAGATAAACATCTAAAGCAATATAATAAATATTTTTATTCTAATTTGATAATTGTATTTTGATTGCTATATAATTTTTTAAACACCAAATCTTTATTATATATATTTTATAACAGAATTAAGTTGATTGGTGCATGGTTGATAAAACTTTATGTATATATATTTTGAGTTGCCAATGTATATCTCACAATTCTGTATTAATAATATTATAGGTTGTAAAGCCCAATGTATATATTAATCTATGTACTGTAAATATCATAAATCAAGCCAAGTGATGTTAATAGTAATGGCGATAATTCAAGTTGAGAATCAATTTATTTAATAATTATTTTTGAAGAACTAAATAGTAAATAAATTATATAACTATGTCATCATCAAGGCTGCTAAAAGAATATAAAACTGGATGAAAATATACAATTGACAAACAGAGGTAGGACTAATGCCTAATTATTTTTATAATTATTATCACCAGCTTTTATTTTTATGAAAACAAAAATTGTCTCATATGGATACCACCATTCTGTAAAGTGTTAATTGATTTGAATACAAGAATTATATATATAAATATTACAAATTCTGTTTTCTGAACTCATTCATAAAATAAGAAATGATAACTATAATAAAGATCTTGGATCAAGAGAATAAAAATCAATTTAATAAAAAAAAGAACAATATTTTTACTATTTTTTATTGATAACATATTATATACCAATATTGATATATTTAACTACATGTATATGAGTGCTGGTTCAGCATGAAATACATATATTGGAAATCATTTCTCTTTTTCACATGTATGTGGATATATTTATCGGTTGTATAAGATGGAGTGGATAGCTGTAGGAAGCTTGAAAATCTGAGTTCAATTCCTGTCTAATTAAATATTGACATATATAGAAAAAAATTTAAAGTTTGCAAACAATATCACAGCACATCCCAAATCAAATAATACAATAAGTTATCCAATGCTGATAAAAATGGGGCCAAAGAGAAAGAATATAGCAGTTCATATGGATGAATGCTTAATTAATCAATAATTATCAAGAATCCATGCTTTTTGTGAAATATTAATTTTAATAAATGATATTGCACAACCGAAAAAGGTTGTAGACTGCCATGATTTGTTCTGATTTTCCTATGTAAGAATTTAATTAATTAATTGATTAAATAATAATATTAATAATGGTGACAGTGATGATGATGATAAACTCACTATTTATAAAGGAATTTACTACAGATAAAATATTGTTAAACAAGGCAAAACTCTCCATACAGTAGTGACACCCTGTGCCAATCAGAGTAATCAATGGATGCCAGAAGGCTTGTGCATAAAATCCCTATCTAGTGTCTACTCATCCAATACCCCCAGACTAACATTCATTGATTACTCTGGTTGGCACAGGGTGGCACTACTGTATGGAGAGTTTTGCCTTGTTTAATAACAATTATGTGTTAGTATAAGAGATAGTGATCATGTGATAAAATATTGTATCAATATTAGATTTAAAATGATTAGAGAAATAAAATTTTCTATTTAAAATTACTAAAATTAAATATGTCACTGATAGAAAAGGTGTTTTAATTCAAATATATTTTTTCAAAGAATAAAATAACATTATTTGGGAAAATAACCCAAGAGAGATATAAATATTAGTAATGTAATTTACATGAAGAATATTAGAAAACAGTAAAATAATTATAAAATAAAAAATATTAAATGCAATGCTAAATAAAGCATTAAAAATAAACAACTTTATCATACCTAAGTTTTAAATAAAGTTTAGATGTAATTATAGGGGATCCAAACATAGACTTTTAAGTTTCCTTCAGCTATTCATTCTATCTCATACAACTGATACACATGACTGCACACACGTGAAAAAGGTAAATGATCTCCAATATATATATATATATTTCGTGCTAAACCAGCAATCATCAGTTGATCCAGATCATAATCTCCCACATAAACATCTGGACCAACTGATGAGTGCTGGTTCAGCACAAAATACATATATTAAAAATCATTTATCTTTTTCACATGTATGTAATCATGTGTATCAGTTGTATGAGATAAAGTGCTGAAGAGAGATTGAAAGTCTATGTTCAGAACACCTATAATTACATCTAAACTCCAAATATATAAATTATACTTGGATTCAAATATTATAAGTAAAGTTTATACATATGTTTTATAAGAATATTACTTACATTAAAGATCGTATTCATTTGTTAAAGTTTTTTCTTGCTATAAATATTTGCTATCTATAAACCAATTTACACGATAGTGTTTTTATTTTCTTTAAATTTTTCAGTGGCAAATTTATTTATTTTTTAGTATTTTAGGATTTAAGTTTGCATAGTTTCAATGTTAAAATAGAGAAGTTTTTATTTTCTGTAGCTTTTGTAAAAACTTGTTTTACTTTAGGCTAGACAAAAATTATTTTGTAAATTACTTGGTAGCCTTTTTAAAATCATGATACATAATAATTCTTTGATGTTTTGATTCAGACTTGAGATGATAATTCTTTATATGAGTCACAGATGGCAATCATGAAGTAGTTGTAAAGCAAATAATCTTAAATTTTGTTATAGCTGAATATTATTTCAAACCTATAAATAATGCCAAAGACAATCCACACAAATTCATTCTCCACAGGCTTTAGCGACTGCTAACCCTTTTTGCTCTAGTTTAACTCTCCATTAATGTACTTCAATTAATTGAAAACTGATTTTCAACTTTTTATAGGATTAGACATATTTATGAAATAACTCATATATATAAAAAGCAACCAGGCGTTTTATGTTCATCTTGCATTTTACAAACATGTGGCTGATTTAAGAATTGATCGCATAATTAAAGATAATTAGTTTTAAAGCATAAACAGAGCTCTCATTTACAAAACAAGTTTGGTAAAGATATCATCATCATCATCATTATCAACCATTATCAATCCACTGCAGGATGAAGGTCTCTCCAAGTTTAATCCATCTTCTCCGATCTTTAGCTTCTCTTCTCCACATCACCCCTGCACACTTTCTTATTTCATCCATCCATCTCACATGTGGTCTCTTTCTGGGTCTTTTACAATCTCTTGGAATCCAGTTTAAAATTTCAATTGTCCATCTATTATCATCTCTTCTAACAATATGTCCAGCCCAACTCCACTTCAATCTTTTAATTTTTTCAATGAGGTCAGTAACACCTGTTTGTTCTCTTACCCATACATTGCGTCTACGATCTCTTCTTGTTACTCCCAACATACATCTCTCCATACTTCTTTGAGTGGTCTGAAGTTTCTGAATTGCTCTTCTATTAAGTGTCCAAGTCTCAGATCCATAAGTAAGAACTGGTAAAACACATTTGTTAAAAACCTTCCTTTTCAAACACATAGGCAAAGATATACATAACCAAATAAAAGCATATTGAGTGGATAATTACCTGCTTTTTTAGTTAAAGTCAGAATTTTTATTTTTACTAATATATTATTGCATTTAAAATAAAGTATTATTATAGTATATTTATTTCTTTTTAAAATCAATATATGTGTAATTGCATAACTTAGCAGAAAATTTTAATATAGTCAAATTAATGTATGTTATTATCTTTATAAATGTATTAAATAATCTCACTATTACCACATATTCTATTAAATTCACATAAATAAAGATATAATAAAAGATAAATGACCTCCAAGATGCATTTCGTGCTGAACCAGTATGAAATGCTTGGGAATCATTCGTCTTATATTGTATCTTTATTTATATGAATTTGAAAGAATATGTGGTAGTAGTGAGGTTATTTAATATATTTATAAAGAAATTACACGTGGGAAAGAGAAATGTGAATAACTATATGTGTGTATGTGTTTAATTTAAAAAAATCAGATATATTAATCTTTAATTGTGTTTTAAAGTTTATATCTGTGCTAGAGACAATCTCTAGTTTATTACAGGATTATTAATAATCATTACTGTATTTATCTAAAGTTGATGGTGTCAAAGATGTGTGTTGAGATAGTTTGACACTGGTGATTTAAAATGTCATCATATATATTAAATCTATTATTATTATTATTATTATTATTATTATTATTATTATTATTATTATTATTATTATTATTATTATTATTATTATTATTATTATTATTATTATTATTATTATTATTATTATTATTATTATTATTATTATTGTTATTATTTACTATTTAATTTAATCATTAACATTAACATATGTATTGCAATGGAATCCATGTGGTTGCCTTATACACTTGCTGTAATGTACTTGGATTTTACATCCTAGGGTTAATGAATGTTACTATTGATCAAGCTAGATACATTTAATATAAATATCCTAACCGGTTATGATTATCAGAGTGGGTCGTTAATTAATTACTAACACCGACCATATTTTCAAACAATAACCATAAAATCAGTTCAAGCAAAGAGAAGATTCATCCCTGATAACTATAAATAATTTTATTTATAAAAGATCTGATAGAGAGCTAATTCTACAATGAGTAATGTCCATAGGACAGATTCAAAACCTTTTCTCTTTTTTGGTGTCAAATTATTTCCTATGATCTGCAAATGGCTCACATGATCATGATAATAATTACTAGGTTGACAATTTTATTGAAATTGCTTATCTCTAATAAAATTTTAACAAACTTATCTCAGTATAGCAACTACTACTACATTTCTGTAAAACAATCATAGAATAGAGAATTAAGGCAGTTTATAACAATTGACAAAATAAATGTTTTGCATTCATCATAGTTCAATCAACTTTATTTACATAATAATTTATTAATATAGGGTATATGAGCACAGACTTTCACACCACCCACCTCTCTCCACTCTATCTAATAACACTGATACACCTAAACACATATATGCTGAAAAGATAAATAATCACCAATATACGTATTTCATGCTAAACCAGCAATCATCAGTTGGTCCAGACTATCATCTTTACACACATATACAGTATAAGTGCTCAGATATATATTAAGATAGTCTATCCTCATAGTTTAATGGACAGGCTTCAATCCACTCCAACTCTTCAACCGTCCATCCAATTGAAAATCTGATGATGGAACGCTCAAAGGCCACCCTGAGGCCGAGATTATTGTCACACCCATGTTGACCTAAGGTCAATCTGAACTCCACATGTACAGGACATAATCCATTTAATACATATGCAAGGATGGGCAGACATCTCTATAATGTAATAACTGAAACCCAGGCTTGTTATATACCTGTGGCTATATATATGTAATATAGGGTATATGAGCACAGACTTTCACACCACCTACCTCTCTCCACTCTATCTAATAACACTGATACACCTAAACACATATATGCTGAAAAGATAAATAATCACCAATATACGTATTTCATGCTAAACCAGCAATCATCAGTTGGTCCAGACTATCATCTTTACACACATATACAGTATAAGTGCTCAGATATATATTAAGATAGACTATCCTTTATATTTCTCATAATTTATTTAATAAGGTATATTTATGTAATATATTAATAAATAAAATATAAAATAATAATAGTGTTTAAATCTATACAGTACATGTGTAGAGAAGTAATTCCTAATGACTGTTACAAATTACAAAAAAAAAACAATGCTAGATAAATAAATAATTTGTTATATGTGTTTAATATTATATATAATATTGGCATGCAGCAAATTGTAAAAATTTCACAAACATCAATTATTAAGACATAGTGAATGGAATTAAAAGTGATTAATTGAGATCTTCACGCTCTCATTTGTAAATGCTTAAGATTTGCCTATACATTTAGGAAAAAAATTAGGATGAATTCATTCTGTCTTTCCAAAAGATTATTCCTTAAGTGTTTAATATATACAGCACATGTGTAGAGGGATGATTCCCCAATGACTGTTACAAATTTTTAAAAAATATTACAGCACTAGATAAATAAATAACTTGATATATATCTTAAAATGTTTGGTGTGGATCTGTAAATAGAAGAAATAAAAATAAATAATCAAAAATTATAGATATATGCTGTTGAATAATTCACTAAATATTAAAGAAAAAATAATATAAATATTTTACAGAAACATAAGCAATTTAACTTTGAATAAATATAATATTTTCTCTTTTAGAGCGACTGTAATAACTGAATAATCTTACCTAATTCATTATGTGTTTTTGTGATCACATTTACTTGAATCTGCAATCATTCAATCTGTCCAGTTTTCTGAATTATTTTTAACTCATATGTATTGAAAACTAAATAGTTATTATGGGATTCTTGATTTTATTCCCATGTCAGCTGTATTCATTGTGTTTGATCTTTGGAGATTCAATGTTAAAACTATAGTTTTGGTTCCATATATATTTTTTGCTTTCAAAATATTTTACAGCATATTGGCTTCTGGTAGACAGATTTTATGGGTGGTGGTAAATATCTTTTATTAGTGTGGAGAAATTTAATTTCACTATATTTTATGGCTGTGTTTTAGGACACTCTCTTTTAGTTTAAACTGCTACATTGTGAAAAAATCAGAGTAAACATTTAACCCACATATAACAAAAATAATTGTACAATAGACTATATTCATTATTTTTGTGGGATATATTATTATATAATAATCATCATTCTTTGCCTGCTAATTTTGAAGTACTATTTCTGCATAGCTCATCTTTTACAATTTTATAGCAACAATGCTGGTTTCTTAAGATTTTTCCTGTTAGTGTTTCTGTTTCTGACAAAAAGAGAAAATAAGAAAAAGTTAACTATGGTTGATTTTGATCCCTTTTATACTTTACCTTGCCCCTGCTTTTTTCTTTAAAAGGTGATTTCCATATCACATAGACATTGTCCAACATGCATCTACCCCATAAATTCCTGGTTTATCTTTTTTTTTAATGTTACTCTAATTGTTTAGTTTTCATTTTATATAAACCTTAATACAATGTTAGTTACATGTACATTAGGTATTTACTAAGACGCTCTTGTCTTTTAAATAAATCTTATGTTAAGATTTGTAGAGGTCCCTACTGTCGTTTTTCAGGTGCATGATCTTAATGTTATATCCTTAATATATATTACTTTACGTAATGAATATGCGCTTAACAAATTTAATTATTAAAACCTATCATATAAAATGTTCAATTAATTACCATTTAGAACTAATGAAACTTTCTTTTTATTTATTTAATAAAATAAATCAATATTTCTGATTCTTATTTATTTTTATCTTAGAATTTTTTTTAGTTTATTTTAATTACATAAAACTTATTCTACTGATATGAACCTATTGATTACTATAAAGAGAAATCAATATTATAAAAGTTTATTTTGGCTTTTGTTTTCTTTATATATGTATATTAATTCTAATATTCTCGCAGATAAATGATGAATTCATAGTATTATTTTTGGGAGCTTCCGTGTAATAAAAATATAACAGCTAAATAGCTAATACTATGAATTCATATATATATATTGCACAACAACTTATGTTAAGTAATAAATTACCATAGAAAATATTAAGGGACTGTATACATCAGATAGAAATAACTATATATGAATGAAGTTGATGTTTTTTTAATACATGGATGTGAAAGGTCAATAATAAGTTATCATCTGACTCAGAAAATACAAATATTTATCACTATTATGCCTTCATGACATTTTGAATGCATGTTGGATAAGAGTCATATAAAAATTTTGTTTATATTACAAAAAAATTTAAATCATGAAAACATCTATTTTTCTGACGATTAAATAAATTAATAGCAGATGGATAGCATTTTCCTACCTGCTTATAAAAACTCAAAAAAAAAGGTATAGAAAATTATAGATTTAAGGTTACTAGCCAACTGCCACACCTATATGTTTCATTATCATCATCAACAACCATTATCAATCCACTGCAGGATGAAGGTCTCTCTAAGTTCAATCCATCTCTGATCTTTAGCTTCTCTTCTTCACATCACCCCTGCACACTTTCTTATTTCTTCCATCCATCTCACATGTGGTCTCTTTCTGAGTCTTTTACAATCTCTTGGAATATAAGAAAAAATAAATGTTGATGGTGATTCGTCATCATTATCTCAACCATTATTGATCCACTGCAGGAGGAAGATCTCTCCTAATTTCTATCCATCTTTTTTAATCTCTAGCCTCTCTTCTCCACAACACTTCAGCACATATTGTTATTTCATCCATCCATCTCATATGTCATCTCTTTCTTGGTTTTTTACAATCTTTTGGATTAAATGTGGTTTTAATTTCTCCTTATTTGTAAAAATGAAAAATACTTAATTGTAAATTATTAGAGAAAAAATATAATAATATTTGGGGAGAATTTAATGAGTGGTGTTGTATGGATTTTTTCCTGTAGTGTTGTTGAGTAAAATAACGGGTGGGGTATGAAATTGTGTGATTGTTAGTATGTTAAAAATGGAAGATTATGTGTTGTTGTCTATTAGGTTTGAATGGTGAATTGTGTGTTTAATGTGGGGTGGGGATAATTATCTTTGGGTTATTGTCAATATTAGTGTTGGGTGGGTCTGAATATTATGGAATTTGTTGTAAGGTTTCGTATTTATTGGTATTTTAGGATGTAGGGTTATTTGGAGATTGGGGTTTATCTCTATTTGTGTTAAATTTCATGTTCTAATATTTGTTTGAATCTGGTGTTATTTTGTTTAATGTGTTTGAATGTTGTTGGGTGGGGGATTGATGGTTATGTTTTGGTTGAGAAGTGTTTGTTTTCTATATGTGAAAAATAGTTGGTGTGTTTTTTGTGTATGAAATTCTTTTTTTATGGTGGTGTGTGAATTGGATATGGTTGTCTTTATTTTGTGGGGTTTTTATTTAAGGAATTTGTTTTTTTTTTTGGTGGGTAGGTTTATTTTATGTGAGTGGGAGTGTTTGGAAATGATGAAAAGTGATGGGGGTATTTGTATTGTTTGGTGTATTTTGGTGTTGGTGTGGGAGGAGGGAGGTATTTTTGTGTCTTTGTTGAGTTTTTGTGTGTGTGTTTGTGTTGGGGTGGGTTGGTGTGGGTTTTTGTTTTTTTTGTGTTTTGGGTGTGTTGGTGGGGGGGGGGGGTGTGGGGGGGGGGGGGGGGGTGGGAGAAAAAAAATGGTAATTTATCATTTTATTTTACATTTTTGCTGTTTAATAATGATTTTTTTCACATAATTCATGAATTTATCAGTTATTATTATTATTATTATCATCATCATTATTTTTATTATTATTTAATAGTATTCAGCAAATAATAATTGATGAAATTTAGATCTCATGAATAGAGTAATGTATTTTGTAGTTTTATTTATTGTTTGTGCTGATTTTATTAATTATGATTTTGTTGATGGTATAAATTTGTTGACCACATAAAATTTAATTTAGTGGAGAAATAGAAGGTAGACTTAATAGTTGAAGATTCATGAATTGTAACTCAATTCTAAAACTTCTGGTGTTTAAACATTATATGTTCTTCTGAGCAGCAAACCATTGGACTATTGTTTAGCATGGTCCTTAAAGCATTAGTGTGATGAACAAAACAATAAAATCATTGATTGATATTCAAAATGCCTCACTATAGGGCAAAAACAGCTCTAACAGGCTCTTATAAAGAGACAATAAATGAAAAGACATTCATCAGTTTTATTGATTCATATATAATAAGCTTCAAACTGTTTTTTAATCATGATTTTATATAACTATTTAAGAATAACTAAATCCCTATATATTGGTCAATGTTAGATGATTATCTATGATGATGATGGTTCATCTATGTGAAAAAAAAATCCTAAGTCTGAGCTGAATTTGTAAGTATGAATAATATATGATTATTATATGAAAATATTATTTATATCCAAGACTATTTTAGGCTTTTAATCATGCTCAGTGTGAAGCAGGAGTGCTGTCACAAAACCAGACATTTTTGACTCTTTTATGCTATCATTTAATAATCTAATATTCAAAGCTGTAAGACTTTGAATCCAAACTAATTTGTTTATAATATTATACTGGCAATAAAGCAATCCCTTTTTCTCACTGAAGATGGCAAATAAACAGGAAGTCAAATGGAGGTTTGGATGTAAAACTGCTATTTATTATTTATTGATCATTCAAACATTTAATAGATACTTCTGGAATAAAACAAATAAAGAAAAAAATGTGCTTCAAGTACAGCTGATAAATTGTAAGCATATAATATAAATCACCTGATGCATTGTTTAGTATGTAAAATCCTTACTGCAATGTTAAAAGTGTCTAGACTGAAATAGTCTTTAAAGTTAATTGAATTTCAGTTTATTAACTTAATATGAAATAATTATAAGTTTTTTAATAGATATGTGAGAGTAAGCTCATTTTTCACTAAAGATGAATAATAGCTGGAAACTGAGTAATTTGGATATAACACTACTATCTAGTGTTTACTGATTAGTAATGTTTACACGAGATTCTTTTGAATAGAATAAATAATGAATTCCCCCTAGTATAGATAATAATAGTAATTAGGCAAAGTTATGTGTAAATAGATTTAGTAATATTATGTTTAGCATAGTTATTTTGATTACCTTGTTTATTTATTTATTACACAATTTGTCTTTTTTAAGTATACATTTTATGAATGTTAAAAGATTTTTTATGTTAAAACATGTGAATACAGTTTTGGGGTTCTTTTATATCATTAGTTACTTTGTGTTATTATAAAATATTTTGGTTAGGACAAGTAATTCACGGGTATATGGCCTAGCAAAAGACATTATTAATGGAAGAAAAACTAACTACAGTAATAATAAATAATCACAAAGTGAGAAGGATCCAAACATTATATTTATAAATACATATAAATAGCTATTATAAATAAATAGCTTGTAATTGGTAGCATGTTATTGATATTGTGGGTTGGAAATCCATTTTGCATTTTCTCCATTTAGTGTTATGCAATGGATATTTTATTTTATATATGTGTGTGAAAAAGACAAAGGTGAGGATTTTTGTTTAATAAATCTTTCAAATTTTTATTTAGTTTTATTTGCTTAATGATATAGTTCTGAATTTTAAACTTTACTAAACTTTATAGTATATTTTACATATCATTGCTAAAAAAAAAAGAAGAAATTACCAAGCTATGCCCAATTAAGCTAGTAATTATTAAGTGTTACTTTTTGATCATAATTGCCCATTTATCAGTTAGTCTTATACTTAATTACTGTATACTGACTGACCATTTAGCTATTCTTAGTTGAAAGATAATAATGATCCCGAGTTATTTGGGTTGGACTACAAGTACTCATAGACTGATCATCAAAAAAGATATGATTGTAATTGTAATGCAGTCTTCACTACTGACGTCATACCCAACTGATTCCATTTTATCCTCAGTTCTAAATATGCATTATTTATTTAATCATTGTTAGTCTAAATAGTATGAATTTAAAATATCTGCATAATTTTAATTTACATCTTTTTACTTCCTGAGTTAAATATTTAAATAATTACGTCAGTTATTATAAAATGCTGCCCTCACAACAATTTTAGAAATGTTACTTCTGTGCTAGTTTAAATGTAAAATGCAATCTTAAGTGCAAAAACATAGAAGCCTTTTTTTAAAGAAATTTATTATTTTCTGAGCATGTGATATTATAAAAAAAATATTTTGATTCCTTTAATTATGCATAAAGTTAAGTAGCAGTTTTAAGTAGATCATTGCAGAGCCAAGATCTGAGATTACCTTTTATCAATGTAGGAGATATTGATGCAAACACCACATTACCATGGCATAATAGACAACTGCTTTATTGATGAGGAGACTTATGAGGTTTTCCTCACTCTTGCACTGCCCCAACTAAAAATAACTAAATATTTATTTCCTGACCAAAAATACCTGACTTGTTAATTGTGGTATGGTTTTACTATTTTTTTTAAAAAATCCTGATTTCATTTTAGAATATTTTGCTGTCTAAAAAAAAAATATTTTATCATTACTCTAAATTAGATTAGGATTATGTCGCAATAAAATGTACGAGGTCTTCGTCGTATAGTGCCTATGATCTGTTTTCAAATTTAAAATTTTTTTCTTGTAAATGAAGATTATGAACAGGCTTAGGAGTTTTTTTTTAGGAAATATACCAATAAATAATCTAATTAGCTGTTCAATTAAAAATGAATATTTATCAAGTTCTATCTAGATTGCAGATAGGTAAAAGAAAACTACTCTTCAACAAACAGGCGATTAATATAATAAGTGAAGTCTTGGAAAGGATTTTTTCCTGCAATGAATTATTTTTAAGATTATTTTAACAAGTTACTTGCATTTAATATCGCTGAGTTGTTTGGTTTTATTTTTTTTTACTTTTGTTGTACTTTTTGATCTAAACTAACATTTAGTCTTGCATTGGTGGTCGAGAGGTCAGTTGCCCGGGTAGCGGGTTCGCGTCCCGGCCGATGCTATGACACTTAAAAAAAAAACTAAGTCTCTTTTTTTTTAAAAAAAAAAAAAAGTTATTAACATCACGTTTATTCTAAAATAAATGAGAAAAATAGAATAGATATTTATTCGTGAAATCATTTCTAAATGATTTTTCTTTACTGAATAGTTTTAGATGGCTGAGTCGGTCCAAAACCAGATATTTGAAAAAATCCTCACCTTATTTGAGAATGTTTTGATAGCTTTCCTCTGAACTTGAATTTCCTACGACATGGACATACAATCAATACATCAACCGATAGGATTTTATGCATAAATGTGTATAAAAGATCTTTAATTTTGTCATATTATTATTATTTGTTCATATTTTGTAAATATAAAATGCAGCTACAAATATTTATTTGAAAACATTTACATAAGTTATAACTTGAAGCCACGATTCATTTAATTAATAGCACTATTTACTTTAATCAAAATTCACCCCCCCCCTCTTTTTCTAATTTATTTTGACATTAGTAAAAACTTTTACTGAATAAACAGAGATGTTGATTTTTCTGTCTGCTCAGATAAAGCACTTTAAAGAGGCTTATGACTAACACGAGGAAAGGTCCACGACTTCTCTCGTTACATTCTTACAGCTCAAGGTCTTAGGTTAATTTCCATGTTAGAGAACTTACAATTTTTTTATTAAAAGGAAATGAAATCTTTTATTTCAAAAGACAAATGAAATGTTAAAGAAAAAAGTCACATGGCTAAAAATTTTGAATAAATGCTAATAATTTATTTATGAGCAGGAATCAAGTAAAATTTCCTTTTATGTTAATATTCGGAATTTTATTCACATGTGTATATTTAAATTCATTTAAAAGATATCATATTTATAAAGCTTAGACAATTTGGTTAACAAATAAGCATATCATGTATGTAAAAAGAATCTCTGTTAGACTTTTTCTTGACCCAGGTTTGAATGTGGGCTGATGAAATTATGCTTAATACCACCACCACCACCCCAATAGTTGGCTCACAAATAATCAAATAACCATTCATTATTGGTCAGTAAATCGGTAGCTATTCTTTACTAGAAGATAAAACAAGATGGAAACCTGCCCAAAATATTCATTACTCCCTACAATTTTGATGATTGATGTCTTTTCCTTCACTGTTTCATTAAGAGAGGCTGTCAGGCCGACTTCTCCTGCAGCAGGCTATTTAAAGATTGCTTTTTTTTATCATGTATGTTTATATGTTAACTTTTCTGTCCAAAAGCAGACTGAGTTAATTAGGCACAATGGTATCACTATCATAAGTAAAGAGAGTTCATTACCTTCAGACAACTAGTACAAAAGCTTACCAATATTGAAACTAACACAATTTATTTTAACCTATAAGATATTGATAATAGGATATATAGAATTTTTTAAATCTTAGCATAAAGTAATTTTATTTTTATAAATAAAAATTGTAATGGAAAGGAATTGAGATCATATATCATTTCAATATAAATCAAGTAATATTTATTCTCAATCATTAGTTAAATATCATGGCACTGCCACTGAAAGGAACATGTTCAGGCATACAGGCCAGGCATCCAGTCATATATTTATTATTAATATGATATATGAAAAAATGTCTCTCATAATTGATATTCTCAATCTAAATCCCAAGACAGATAATCTTATTCATAAAATCAATCTAAATTCATAATCAAATAAATAGCCAAGCCAATTATAACAGTAAAATAATTGTATAAGTCCTCTTGCACTAATAAATAATAAAATTTTTAAATATACCACTAATAAATGTGTTTAAAATAAATACAGTTAATAGAGAGGAGGAGGAAGAGTGCTACTTTAGGAGGCTGACTAAAAGATGTAATGAAGATTCTTCCAAGATTAAATTGTATACATTTTTCTTAAATAAAATTTAATAATAGTCACATTTATTTGTGAATTATTAATGCTCTTCTTTTCCTGATAAATAAAACCAAATACATTTACTGTTAAGAATATTTAAATATATATCTTATTGGTCAAATAGTGTTAATTTCCATTTATTTCATTTGTAATATATTTAGTATTATTACAGATAAATAATGATTATTATAATACTTTAACTAGGACTAATAATAGAAATCTATAAATGATTCAAAACTCCTTCAATTAATGATTTACTCCTGAATTGCTCAATCAATAAGTAATGTAGAATAATTGTAGAGACAAAATTTAATTTGATTCTAAAAGAAAACTAAATATTATTTTGCTATGAGAGCCATGACAATTTGAAAAACAATTTTGCAGGTACAAACACCAATTAAAATTGAAAAATAATATTTGTTTCTTTTTTACATAGAAGTACAATTTCCATGGGTATGGCCTATATAAATAACAAATCCCATACAAGCATTAATGAAATAATTCGAGAAAAATATTATTTTATTAACATAAATAAACAAAATAAATAAATGGTTTATAGGTTTTGCATATGTATGAGTTTGTAGCTTAAGGCTTATATACACATATATTATCTAATATCTAATTATTGCATACACAATTTCCCTTTTTCATTATATATATATATATATAACAAATATCAGCAATAATATTATCACCACTACCACTACTACAAGCCCATTTCAATCATTTTATTATTATTAAGCTCTTTGAGATGGTAAACCAAAGTAAGATTTTAAAAAAAAGATATATGACTTTATTACTCGTAAGAAGTTTGAGTGTCAGACCCATGAGTGACAGAATTGATCCTCTACCTAGTATGCCAGCTGGAAAGGATGCTTTGGATACTTTTTATAATCATATGCACAATTTACCATTATCTGCATTAGATAATTGACTTAATATTGTGATTGTATATTTGGATTTATCTAAAGCATTTGACTCTGTTAATCTTACAATGGCTTTTTAATATCAATATTTATATGATTTTCATAGTTATTTTACTTCTGGGTTAAAAGGTTCTCTAAAAGACAAAAAACAGGTAACCAAAATTTATGGCATTGTTATTCACTTTAAATTGTTTAATCACAGAATTCTGCAGATATATGCACTTGGCTTTATGTTATTTTTGATTTATATAAATATTTTGTTTAGCCTTTAAGATTCAGTAACTTATACTTTTGTTGGTGATATTGCTCTCTGCTTGATGCTGTTTTATAGTCTTCTCGAGTAGGAAATTAATAAGAATTTGATTTTAAATAATAATTATCTTATGCTAAAATATTTAATAATCAGTCATAATAAAATGAACAATATTTTTTTTCTTACAAACATAGTTCATATTAATGTAATATCTCTATACACAATATGAGATTTGTTATAATATCATTGTATTTATGGTCATTTGTTTTTTTTTTGTTGGCAACTATTGTTATTGGAGAGTTTTTATTGATTCTAGATTATCTTGGACAAGTCACATTACTTATATCTGTTCTCGGTTATAATTAATTAATTAATTTTTTATTATTATTTAATAAAAATTTTACCTATATATGTTTTATTGATTATTTATGTTGTTTATTATCAAAGTGTATTATCTTAAAATATTTCTATTTAAGGTGGGTGTGTACTATTTAAATTCTACCTTCATTGTGTATTTTAAAAATTATACTAGGTATATTATTTTGGTAGACTTAGATCAAATTTTATGCATGATATTTATAATAATTAATTTTGATTGATTTATTAAAAATTTCTATAAAATTCTCAGAAAATTTATCATTTTACTCCATTATTGATTATTGTTAGCATTTATAATCTATTTAAATTTCACTCCATTATTGATCTTTGTTAGTATGTACAGTCTATTTAGATAAAGATAGAAAATGGATATATATTTTTCTACCTATCCCATGTGTAATGTTACATTGGCAATAGTTGTTGAAATATTTACAGGTAATGTTATAAGCATGAGAATTGTTGAAGATGTAATTTACAAATGATAACCAGTTAGTTTTTGGCACTTTTAAGGTTAAAGTCTTATTCAGAATATTTTCTCAAATGATTAAAAATATTAAAAAAGCAAATGGCCATCTACACACCAAATGAAGCAACTAGTGAATGGAATGGAAGAATGGATGAACTGATGTAGTGACTACTCTCTGGACCTGTCTATTGGACAGACTACTATTGATGATGATGATGATGATGATTGTCATTTTTATCCCTTATTTTGCTTTCCAACTAAAAATAGCTAAATATCCATTTCCAGTGAAAGTCTGAATGGATTGCCTATGTAATACTAAAAAAAATTTAACTTTCTTAAGAATGTTGGGAAATAAAACATAATCTTTGTTCTGAATTTGAATCTCATGTCATGACCAAGTGTATTAATGTCTATGCCCCATGTACAGCTGAATTTGTTTTAGGTATAACTGATGTATATATTTATTATAATATAATATATAGTCTCATATTTATAAACTGGTTATATTAAATTGAATATGAGACTTGCTAATGTATGCGGAAGTTAGAATGTTATGTTAACAGAAGACTCTATCTTATATATGTGTGTGTTCATAGATATCCACATCTGTGATAAAAAGATAAACTATTCATGAAAAACACAATTATTTGGGACAACATCCTTTTTTTAAAAAAAGTATTTTACTTTAAAACAAATTTTATTAGGTCTAATAAAGGTTACATTTTTGTATAAAAAACATAATTAAAGGAATAAAAAAAAGCAACAACACGCATTTGAAATGATTGAGACTATTGTTAAACAATTGAAATTTGAAAGACTCAAATTATATAGTATTGACCAATGTTGACAGTTGATGTGATTATTTATGTATATTTGAGTGGTTGGGAAGTTTGTATAGCTTCCAAGTCTCTTCAAAAATAAATTTTGATGACAATAGTTGATCTCTCTTCTTAATTTTTTCCATTGTTTTCATAAAGCAGGCATTTTGATCTGGGTGAGGCTGTGTATATGTCATTTTACACCTCACAAACCAGATTGAATATGTTATAAAAATTGATAATCTGATGACTGGGAATTGTTTAGTTTTGATGCTTTTTTGCAGTGAGATTATAGTGTAGTAGTCTGTCTTGATGTTGTTATATATTATTTGTCTCACTGTTCCCAGTGCATTACATGTTGTAATGATGTGGTTGTAGGACTCCTCCTCTCTATGACATCTGGGGCACATCGGATCTACTTTTGTGATATGCCGTCTATGACAAAGGAAGGATAGAGTTGGCATAGCTTCAAGATTTATTTTGATTATGAAATCAAGGTACTTGGGCTCCAGAGCCCAGTATTTAAATAACGAGGTTATCCTGTGGTTGGTTAAGCCCAGTTTTGGGTTTTGGATGTGTGGATCTGGGTTTATTAACTGATGCGCTTCCCAGATGTTTATTTTTTTTAAGCCATTCTATTGTAATTTCATCATAGCGCTGTATATTATGAGCTTTTGTATAAAGCCAGCTATTTCTTTTTGGAGGTGGTGTATCTGTTGGCTGTACTGCTGCTAGTATTTGTGTGTAGCCATATTTGATTCCTAGATTGTGTAGAAGGGTGTGTGTTTTTTGTATGAGTATGGCTGGGATGGCATGTAGTGACATACCATTATATTTGCGATGGTACTGCATTTTGTCTATGCTGATGGCCACTGTTTTATTCCTCCAGAAGAGCCTTGCACATAGTCTGTTGATTTTTTTAATGAAGGAGTTAGGTGTGGACATAACAGGCAAATAGTAGGAAATTCTACTCATTACCTTCATGTTCAATAAAGCCACTTTTCCCTGTAGAGAGAGATAGACTCCTGACAGGGTATTTGTTATTTTTTCGGTTGCTTGAATTATGTTATCTTGGAGTTCTTTTGACATGGCTGTTTGGGATTTGTATATTGGAAATCCCAGAAATTTTTGAGGATCAGCATGATAGTTTGATGCTATTTTTTTCCTGTTAGGATGCACCAGGTAGATGATTTTCTGGTGTTGATTTTGAGGCCAGAAACGTTAGAGAAGGAGTTGATGATGTGATATAGATGTGGTAAGTATTTCTTGGATGGAAGGATGACAAGTATATCGTCCATATACACTATTGCTTTTATTTTATTTTTCAATTCTGGAATGAAGACTCCGGGTAGTAGAGAATCTATGTTTCTGAGAAGTGGATTTATATATAGCACAAATAGCAGGGCACTGAGAGGTGAGCCTTGTGAAATAGATGATGTGGGGGTGAATCCCTCAGTGATTATGCCATTTAGTGAGATATGTATCTCTCTATTGATTAGTAAATTTTCTATGATTTGTACCATCTCAGATGGAATGTCTATATCTGAGAGAGATTGTAGCAGTACTCTTATGTTTACTGTATCAAATGCTTCTGATATATCTAGTTGAACTGCCAAGGGTCTTGACTGCCTATGAGACCTAATATGGTCAAGTAGTATCTTAGTCTCACCCATGGCTGTCAGAGCAGATGATCCTTTTTTTGCATATTGTGATGGAGCGAGCTGGTTAAGGATAATGGGTTGGATCTTGTCCTTAATGACTCCCTCTATTATTTTGATAAGTAGAGGGGACATAGAGATGGGTCTGATGTTGGATATTTGGGTGAGGTCCTTGTTCTTTTTCATGAATGGAACCAGTGCTATTGGGTATAAATTCTTTATAATTTTCCTATCTTTCGATAGGAGGTTGATCATTCCCATCATTATTGGGATAGAGAATTGACTAAGATGTGATATGAGGAATTTTGGGATTGCATGCATCCCAGGGTGAATGTTGTCTGGTATTGAATTAAGTTTTGCTTTGAGGTCTTGTTCAGTTATGCCATGCTCTTGTGATGGACCGCAGTCATCCCTAAGGCCATCCCGAAGTGGAGGGCATGATTCAAGCATGGCCCTGAAATGCTGTCTGATCACATCAAGCATATGTTGACCTGTAATGTTGGTTCCATTGAGGTTTAAGTGTGATGGGGTTGGCTGTTTCTTTTTCGCTCCCAGTGCCCATGCTAGGTAGCTTCTGGTCCAGCAGTGTTGTCCAGTTAGGAATACCTTGGCCCTCTTAACAGCAATATATTCCACCAGGATCTTCTGCTTGGATTTGTATTGGGCCTTCAGTCTGAGTACCCTTTCAATGTCATCAGGAAGATTTGATAATTGATTAATTTTTTTGTATATATTGTCTAGGTCCTTAATGTGGGTTGATGGACCTCTCAATTTTTTAGTGTATTGTTGGATAACCATCTGGAGAATCTGCACAAAGGCAAACCAAGCTGTTTCCGGAGGTTGTGATAAGATGTTTATTTTTTTGAATAGGATGTATGCCTCAGAAGGTATTGCTTCTGTGGTGGTGGATTTGGTTATCATTCTGATGGATTTATTCTGACCGATGTTTAGTCCATTCTCCACATCTATCAGAACTGCCATGGCCAGATGATCTGAGAAAGCCACATGCTGGAGTGAGGCCTCCAAGTCATAGTGCAATTCCGATGTGTAGAAAAGGAGATCAATCAGAGACTGGCATGATCTGGTGTAGAAGGAGAAGGCTCCAGAAGGAAAGCAGCCCTCTCTGCTGATAAATCCTCTGTTGAGAAGAGGAAGGTATTTGTAGACCATCTTGTTATATGTGGTGTTAAAGTCACCTAGCAGGATGGTTGGCCAGTTGTTGTTGGCTGTTATCATGTTGATTACATTTACTATTCTGATGTATGTATAGTGATTATTGGGTGTGTATATGTACATTGTATTAAATGTTGTTTTACCATAGCTTATGTTTGCTGCTATTATGTTATTGTCATGGTAGATTATGTTGAATTTGTTTGGAGGTTGTTGGCTGTTTATCACTATGCCAACTCCACCAGCAGCTGTGTAGTTGATTGTGAGTTTTGTGAAACCAAGACCTTCAAGCACCTCCAAAATCTTCTGGCTGGACTCTGAGTGGAACTTGGTTTCACCAAGGAATAAAATGTGGGGAGAGTGGATTTTGAACCAATGCCTTATGGCATATATTCTGGAAGGGGAGTTTATTCCCCTGACATTCATGCCAACAATCTTACATTTCATAAATGTGGTTCTGTAGCACTATTATCTACCGCAGTCTGATTTTTTCCTGGTTCATGAGATGTATCTATATTTATTGGCAGTGAGTCTTGTAATAGGTTATCAGTGCAGAATGGAGGATATAGTCTTTGTTCAGAATCTGGCTTATCTTTGTTGTTATGTGGAGAAAGGTAGTTTTCAGCTGTTGCTTTTTTACGCTTTTTCTCCACAGCTGGCAATTTTCCATATGAGTTTGTGTTGTGTGATGCATCTTGATTTTGTGCATTTGTTGGTATATGCTTTATTTGTGTATCATCTTCTGAACTAACTTTTTGTATTCCTGAAGATTTTCTTTTTTTATTTTGGGGGTTTTGATTTGAAGTGTCCATTTCTGTTTCTTCATCTGTTAGGCTGGGTTTGTTGGTTTGTTCTCTGTTGTATTTATTTAATTGTGTTGTCTGATTTTGGTTATTAGACAGACCAGGGTCTTGACTATGCTTGTGTTTAGGAGTAGGGATTGCTTTTGTTATTTTAGTAGGATCAGATTCAGTTTCAAATGATCTGTTTTGGATAGTATTTGTGGGAGATTTGTTGTCTGTTTCATGATTAGTTTTATTTGAGGTAGTTTGCTTATTTATGTTTTGATTGGAGTTTGTATTGTAGTTATTTTTATTCTGTTGTTTTGGAGCGTTTGAGTAAGTTTGAAGTGATTTCTGATAGGATTTCTTGGATGGTTTTTGAGTAATTCTGTATTGTTATTCGTTTGATTAAATTGTTCTGTTGCTGTTGACTGGTTGGGTGATTGTTTGGTCTGATTAGCCACACTTGTTGCATTGTATTTAATCTGCTGGCTGCATTTGTGATATCTGTTCTTTTTGATGCCACATAGTTCACAGAACCTTGCAACACAGTCTCTGATAAGGTGTGTTCTTAGACCACAGTAGAAGCATTGAGGCCTTATACCAAAAAAAAGTTAAGATCATTGGTTGTCCCATGCATTTAACTACTGTTGGAATATCACTTGGGTTACTGCATTGTTTCAGGTGTAGTTCAAATGAGACTATATTTGAAAAAAATCTGTAACCCAGCCCTGTCTTGTGGCAAGTATTTGAATCTGTTGACCTTACCAAAGGGTGACAGTATTTCTTGTAGTCTATTCTCATCTAAGCCATGTATGCAGTTCTTGATTCTGCCAGACAAGGCATTAGCCTGGTTTAAGTCTATGTAACAAATGAATAGGTTATTATAGGGTTTTATGTGTGTCTTTAAATTCATTTCTATTCGCCCAGCTGGTGAATTCTATGGCAATGTATCTATCATTTGGATGATTAGATATCTTGTAGATTGTATCTGCTATGTTTGAATTCTTGATCATGTTACATAGGTCATCAAATGGGAATTTAATGAGAGAGCAACTGCTGTCAGTGACAGCCAGAATCAGACTTTTATCACTGCTGTAGTAAGCTAGCGATTTGAGCAGGTTGTTTGGTATAGTCTGATTGAATCTATATGTCAGGCCACTGTATTGCTCCTCATCAAAGTTTTGCATGTTGAATATTTCATCATCATTGCTATTATGACTTTGCATTTGTGTGTAAACAGTAGATTGTTCCATCAGATCAATCATCATGTAGTTTGGATCAGAATTAATTTCTGTATCTGAGTCCGTATTTTTTTTATAAGTTGACGATGTGTTACTCTTAAGAAATTTTCGGTTTACATTTACCTGCAGTATGCTATTATTTTTGGCGATATTGGCATATGATTGTTTTTCTGTGGTGTTAGTATTCTGTTGTGGTTTGTTTGGTGTGTTGTTTTGGTTTAGTGATCTTGGTGTGTTGTAGTTCCTTTCACAATCTAGATTTTTATTATTATCACTGATTTTGACTGTTTCAAGCACTTCTGTACCCGATGAAGCTGTGGCATAGTCGGTAGTTGTAAGTTTGCATTGGATTATTATCAATTTCATTTTTTTGTTTTTTACTATTAATTTCATTTATCTCCAGTCAAAGTTTACTGAAGATGCCTGAGCTTCAATCATAGTGACAAATTAAATATTTTAAAAATACAAAGCAAGAAAGAAAAAAATTGAGCAAATTGTAATGAAATCCCCAGATCCCTATATTGTTCAAGACATCGAGTGGCTAGTATGAATTAACAGTCAATCGCTGACACTTTATTTATAAGCTTTGTTTACAATATGTATTGTTTCCAATATATAACGGGAAACAGTTGAAAACATTAGCTAAATTCCATATAAAAACATACAAATCATCTAGAATGCTAAATTATTCTAGCAACACTTCCTGTGAGACAAACACAAAGTCTAAATTAATGGCATAGGTAAAAGAATACCTTATGCCAGGGGTGGAAAAATAGCAGCCTGTAGGTCACATGAGGCCCACTAAGAGTTTTTTGTGGCTCGCCAAAACAGTCAAAAAAATCTGTCTTGTAAATGTTTTTCATGTTTAGTTAGGTCTTTCATTACACACTAGAATGAGTAAGAGTTAATCAAGCTGTGAAAAAGAAAATATATTCAGATCATTTATGAGTCTGGATATCTCAAGAACATAGCTATATTTCCTGATTAACTCAACCTAATATTATTTAAGATTTGAAGTACCGGAGAAATAATTTTTTATTTATTTAAAACAGGATGCCAGAATTCATACAAGAATTCACTGTTATCCATCACATCACACACCATAAATTAAAAAGAAAATAACTAAAAGTAAAATCGGGATTGCTTCTTGTCACTTAACATTGTATTATTTTTTCGGGACTTAACTAAATTATGGGCAAAGGTAATTTATACAAAATAGATTATGATAAACTAGCAATAATATTGTGCAATGAAAATTTGATATTAAAAGTAAAATATTTTATTCAAATAAATTAAAATATTTAAAAAGATAAATTACTAATAAATTGAAAGAACATACACGCTTATCCAGACAATGATATTGATTAAATAATTAAAAGTTCTTGTTACGAATTTTTCACACTTCTTCTACAAAATTTCTTGAATGATAAAAAATGGAAATGTCTCTATTAGAAGTATGTTAGGAGCTTATAGTTACATTAGTTGACCAAAATTTTTAGTCACAAATCGGGAATAAATAATCTTAGCTTACCAGTAAGTTTGTGTAGATTCTTGTCATGTAAATGTATTTCTTGGGATCCCAAGTGTAGTATCTGCACTTATGACTGTGCCAAGGTTATAACTGCAAGTCATACTATGCGGTCAGCAAATAACGTTATACAATTCCCACGCTGTTCTTTTCCAACGAAGCTCTCCAATGAATTGGTCTGCCACGAAGCTCTCCAAATGAATTGGTCTGCAACGAAGCTCTCCAGTGAATTGGTCTGCAATAAAGCTCAGCCACGGATGCTCTCCAACAAATGGTCTGCACCTACTGCTCTCCAATGAAGGGTCTGCAAGCGGATGCTCTCCAAACGCATGGTCTGCAACTTGCTACTGCGTGACTGCTCTCTACTGCTGTCTATATTACACTGCTCGATGTTACCCCAGTCTTCTTATCACTCTCTGACAACTGCAATGATCAATCAATGCACTGACCAATAAGGTAATGTCTCTTATCTAGAAACATTTGTAATTAGCAAATATTTCTAGGAATTGTCGATCGCCATTACGTCAATGCACTAATTAAATTCCTCAGCTATCAGAGCGCGATCTAAAAACAGCCTTACGAATAAATTCTAGTTTTTCTGGAGTGCACAAAAATGTCTGCCATTTTTACAAACACTGCATCAAGATCATAGGAAGTTATCTAGTTTCACTCTGTTGATATTCTCTTACACTCTTAGTCAGTTACAAGGTATGGCTTGACATGAAGGTTCTGGAATAACATCTTTACAGTGAAAGAAAGTATCCACACTCTGCAATTTCTATCCATGCCTAACACATTGGTTCAACTTATGAATATTCTGAGATGGGGTATTTATCACAATTGAGAAAACGGGAACCTCATATAGCCCTGTTTCCTCACCCATCAATACATGACAAAGCCAGCAAAAGACCTTGTCAAAGCTATTTGGTTCTTTTTATACCCTCAATCAGTTTTTTAGTTTTCTGCGCATATATTTTATCTTTTGTTTTATTATCAAAATACATGCTAGTAATCTTGTACATTCTTTTTTATTTTTTATGTACAAAGTTTTTTTTTTATGAATTACTTCTGCCATCTTTAATTAGCGTTAGAATTTTTTGGATCACAATCTTGTACATTTGGAAATTCTTTCTTTTATTTATCTGAATTAGTAATCTGTTTGTCTTTTTTGATCCTTTCAATTTTTAAATCAATAAATAATTTGAAACAAACAATCAACTTTCATTGCATGTGTTAAAAAAATAAATTATACTAAGTAAAAAAAAAATTGCATCTTTTACGTGAACTTTAAACTTGACTTAATGTCAAATATATTTGGACCATCTATATGTAGATGGAACAGCATTGAACCAAGATTTCCTTCCCATGCACAACTGAAAATTCATTTCATATTTTCCACTAGGATCACCATGTCAATACGCATATGCAGTGTAGATTTGTATCTGATTAATTTCAATTTTGTCTTTGCAATAGTAAATATATAAATTTCCAACTTTAGTGAAACAATGAACCCTCCAAAAAAATGTAAAATCGGTGATAAATTTCATGTGTTTAATAAGAAATGGACAAATATTTCTTTAGTAATACAGGGAATAAAGTAGTGTGTTTATTGGGTCATGAAACGATAGCTGTATTTAAGGAGTACAATCTGAAATGACATTACAAAACAAAACATAGTGAATTTGACTGCAAACTTTCCAAGAAAGAATGCAAAATAAAAGCTGCAAAGTGTGATGAAAAGGTTGAAGAAGCAACAAACAATCTTTGCAAAGCAATCAACACTTCAAAATAGTGCTACAGCAGCAAGTTTCATGACAGCCTACAACCTTGCTAAATGCAACAAGCCTTTTTCAGATGGCAAGTTTATTAAGCAGTATATGGTAGAATGTGCAGGCATATTGTGTCCTGATGTAAGAAGCAAATTTGAAAGCATTTCATTGTTAAGAAGGACTATAGTGAGGCTCATTGACTCAATTAGTGATGAACTCACAGAACAGCTGAAGATTGCCAGCAAAGATTTTGTTTGGTTTTCTTTAGCACTGGATGAGAGCACAGATAATGAAGACACTGCACAATTACTCATCTTTATCTGTGGAATTAATGCACTGGATGAGAGCACAGATAATGAAGACACTGCACAATTACTCATCTTTATCTGTGGAATTAATGAAAATTTCATCATCACAGAGGAATTACTTGGCCTAGAATCAATGAAAAATAGAAGCACTGATGAGGAATTGTTTAAGTGTTCTGTGAATTGCATGGAGAAAAGTGGATTGAACTGTAACAAAATGGAAAGCATTACAACAGATAGGGCCAGAGCTTTCAGTGGAAAAAATGTAGGTGTGATTGAACTTTTAAAAAACAAGTTACAAGCACAAGACGCAGACAGTGATATCTTGTCTTTTCATTGCATTTTGCATCAGGAGAGCCTTTGTAAAGCTGCACTGGACTTGAAGCATATGGTAGATCCTATTTTACTGTGGTGAACATAATCAGAGCATGGCCACTCCACCAATTGACAGTTCAAATCTTTTCTTGAGGATGTGGAGGCAGTGTATGAAGATGTAATTTACCACAACTGTGTGAGGTGGTTGAACCTGGGCAAAATGACAAAAAGAATCTGGCCATTGCAGAATGAAATCCTCTTATCTCTGGACATGAAGAAAATATCTCAAGATTTTGTTATAAAAATAAGATGTGAAGAGTGGAGATATGAGATGATGTTTGCAGCTGATGTATTTGAGAAACTGAATGAACTGAATGTAACATTGCAGGGAAATGGGTTGTTTGCACAGCTCTATTTGCAAGGCAAGTAGCTGAAGGCAATTTTTGTCATTTCCTTTTATTAGGAAAACAGAAAAGTACCTGAAAGTGTTTCTGCTAAGATTATGGATCATCTGCAGAGTTTGGAGGATGAGGTCACAAGAAGATTTCAGAACTTTAAGAAAATTGAGCCAAAATTCAATTTGCTCTCTTATCTCATCACTTCTGATATTGACACAGCACCCAAGGAGCTGCAACTTGAACTTATTGACATGCAATCAGACCACACTGAGAAAGAAATGTTTAATGTTGTGACATTAGTTGACTTTTACAAATCTTTATCTGCTGAAAAACTTCAATGTATAAAGAAATTTTCTGGTGAAAATGTTCTCTATATTTGGGTCTACATATGTTTGTGAGTAAAGCTTTTCTTGCTTGAAGATCAACAAGAGCAGATATAGATGCTCTTTAATAATCATTAACTTGCAAGCTGTGATGAGAATCTCAACAAGCAATCTCACTCCTGATTTCAAAAAAATTATAGAAAAGTGTGATAGGGTACATTTGTCTCATTAAACTGATTTTAAAATTAAATGTGTTTGCAGCTATAGATGATATGCGCTATTTTATTTAATTTATATTTATTGATTTTTATGGTACAATTTACGCCTTTTCTGATATGCAAAGTTAACTAATGAATGCTATCATTTTAAAAGGTGTGCCCCTCCGCTAACCTCAGCTTCCACAAAGTGACCCCTGAGTCAAAATAATTGCCCACCCCTGCCTTATTTCATTAATTTAGATTTGTGTTTGTCTCACGGAAATGCTGCTGGGATAATTTAAATAAGTAGATGATATATGCATTTATATATATAATACAGTTATCTTAACATTTCATATATACACACATATCTATAATGTTTTAGAAATTAATCCAGTATATATACATTCTTAACTAATAATAAAAATAGATAAACAATAGAATATACACATCTACATTTATACAATATGTATATTTACATCTTTTATAATTTCTGTAATAGTTTTAACACTTTATGTTCTTCTAACAAATAATGTTTTTTTTTTTTAAAAAAAAAAGTTTTCCTAGATACTTTTAAAAATAGATATTCATGTCTAATTATTTAATACATTTGTTAAGACGAACAAATTTTTATTACGTTTATATGAATTCGATATTTTGAAATTAAAATAATAATAAAAAAAAATATTTTAAGAGCATTTTTAATAAAATAAAAATTTTGAATATTTACTTTTTTTCATTAGTAATATAATGAATATCTATATTATAAAAGTATAAAAATAAAAATTAATATTATAATTCTATAAAATAAAAATTGTTAATAAATATCTAATTATAATTAAAGTTAAAAAAAGTATACTTAATTTTTTGTAAAGTTATATTTAAAAAAAACACAATGAAGTTTTTCCAACATTGCTGATGGTAAAAAGTAGTCTATGCTAAAATAAAATTTAAAAAACTGCATATTGCAATGCGCTATGACCTCCTTTATCAGAATCAGCAATCCTTCAGCCACTATGACCAGTGAATTCTTCCCTTTCCATTCACCACTCTAAGTTTTTTTCCATCCTGCTTCATCTCATTTCCACAATATTATATTTGTCCACTCTATGACTTTTATATCTTTTTCCAAACTCAGCATAAAAACCAAGACCCCACTTTCTGCATAATCACTTTGTTTATATCTATTCTCCCACAACTTCATTATGTGTACCTTTTCTGCTTGTAAGCATTTACATTCAATAAGACAGAAGCCAAATATTTTCCATGGCTTATGTGATGTGATGCACTGTGACTTCTCCTTATATGAATTCAGGAATTTCTCAGCAACTATGCCCAGAGAAACCTGTTAGCCACTTTGACTTCCCTTTCCATTCCCCATCCTAAGTTTTCCCATATTCTTCTCTATCAAGCACCATCCCATTTCCACAAAATAATTTTTGTCAACTTCATGGCCTTTATATCTAAATCCTCCTTGTCTTTCCCCAAACCCAGCATAAAAACCAATATGCCACTTTCTGTATAATCACATTGTTTATATTTATTCTTCCACAACTTCATTATTTGTACCCTTTCTGCTTTCTGGCATTTACATTCAATAAATAAATGCCTAATATTTTCTATGCCTTCCTTATGCAACTTGCAGACTAAATCACTCATATTTTCCCATTTATATGTATATTACCTTGTTGCTAAAGATCCCATTCGAGCCTTAAACAGTAAACTACTTTCTTTGCTATTATCATACATTAACTTTCATCCAATATTCTGTTTACTTCTATAAATATTTAAACTTTTTTTACTCTCCATACTAGTTCTCCATCTCTCCAACTCCCTATTCTTTATTAATGCATCTATTCTTCTATCCCATTCCTTAACACTATAACACTCAACAATTCTCCTAACACAATCATCCCATCTTTTGTATAAGTATACTGACATAAAGTCTTTATCCAAATCTTCTGCATATTGCATTACCTTTCTCACCCATCTTGTTGCCTGTCCTTTATTCATAACTCAATTAAATACTGTTTTGGCTATTCTTTTAGTATCCATAAACTGCAATCTACTGAACATTTTTATTTTGCTTTTTGCATCTCTCATATAAAAACTTGACCATCCATTTCTTTTTGAATTGCCTCCTTTGCCATCCATACTTCTGCATCTAATGCATATCTTCCTACTTCCCTTTATATTTTTCCTAAGTAATCTAATACCCCTTTACTAACACATAATGCATTGTTACCATATGTTAATGCTGCTACTGCCTCTCCCTACCATACAATTCTAGCTACATCATATTTATTATATGAGAATACTGTTAATTTCTTTATCAATCCCTTTCTTTTCTTTGCTTCATTTATCAATTTTTTCTCCCATTCATCCAAGCAATTTCTCTGATTACTTAGGATAATTCTCAAATAGTTATATCTATTCATCACACTTAACTTTATATCCCCCAATAAAAATTCTTTGTCTTCTTTCTCCCCAGTATTAATCAACATTACTTTTGATTTTTTTCCACTAAATTTAATCTCCATCTCTTTACCCACCTTTGTGCATGTTTTCAGCATAACTTCCATATCTTCCCTTCTTTCTGCACATAAAAAACATCATCTGCAAATAAGACCTGACAATGTATATACTCCCTTACCACCTACTAATCATATCTCTACCCCTTTTCCTAATCTTTCTACTGCTCTCTCCATTTTTCTCAAATACAACAAAAACAAAATAGGTGACATAGAGCATCCTTGCCTTAGTCCCACCTCATTTTTAACTTTAACTGATTCTATATTCCCTAATTGATACATATAGTAATTATATTCATTAATTTTTTTAATAATATCCACTAAAACTCCATCCATTTCCAAATTTACTAAACTTACCCATAATCTATTTCTATTTACTCTATCATATGCCATCTATATATCTATAAAAACCATATATAACTGTCTACCTGTATTCCTACTCATATCCATAAGTTGTGTAACTACAAATAAACTATCTCCTATATGCCTATGCCAATTATATTTTGTGGCTTCATCTTTCAATGAAAAATATAACTAAAAAAATTGATAAAAGTGAGAGTATTAACAAAATTAAATACTGCCTAAATATGACTTTCTATACAATTAATTTTAATAAATTTTTGGCCTGTATATATGAGTAAACTATTAGAAACAATTTCATTTTGAATCAAAACAAAATGCACCCTTTTTTGTATTTGACTGTTTTATCAAAGAATCAAAAAAAGTTAAGAGGTTTTTTAAAAAAAATTAAATGGATGGTTGTTATTATAAACAATACCATACATGTTTGAGTGGAATGGCAAACTCTTGAATTCAAAGTCCATAAATCATGGCTCAGTTCTGTCACTTCAATGCTTGCTCTTATAAATTTTAAGCTAGAAATAATTTGAATTTTAAAACAAATAATAAATTAATAAAAATTTTAAAAAGTGCTTCATCCTTAAACTAAAATAATCTTTCTCTCTTCTCACTTTATCAATGCTAGCATTAAAACAAAAGGCACTAGAAGCAATTTGTCTTTTTGCATATATTTCAATTCCTTTTTAGAAAATGTCTAGAAAAGCTTAAATTAATTAAATAAAGAAATTAAAATATTAATATTTTTAATAAAGTATAATTTAGAAAAAAAATACTGCATATAAGTAGTTTAATTATGTAATTATAATGTCATTAAAATTACATATATACATACAAGTGATCGTTTTGTGGACACTAATAATAAATAGATGAAAATGATACAATATATAAGTGATATTATGTTGAATATTATAATTTTAAACATAGAGATCATATCATCAAGTGAACATAATGAGAGCAGACATTTAAAATTTTGATTAATATTTTTTTTTTGTTTAGTATTTTTTTTCAGACAGCATATAAGGAAAGTGTTGGGTGATGATACAGTAGATATCATGATTTTTACTGTAATATATTTAACAAATAAAATTATATGAGTTTACTATTTTCTTGATAAATATGAAGCTACTGTAAATGATTAATTTAATTTCTTAGAACTATCTTGCTATAAACACTTGCTTATCTTTCATATTTTGTCATTAATAATTAAAATCAATATTATATATATATATTATAAGTGAATAGATTGAAATAATTTGAAAATTAGAGATATTTATTATATCTGAATATTTTAACATATATGAGATAGCTTGCTTTAAGTATATTTTATTGAAATATAATAAATTCTTAAAATACGATACTTGCAGGATTTTAGTTCCTTTATAAAACTTCTTTCTTTTAACAATCTAGTTGACATATTCGTTTTTAGTAATTTTCTTTATGGGTTTGTAGATAAATTTAGTATTGATTTTTTCAACTAACATTGAAGATTTTCAAAATAACTTTAAATATAAGCTTAATACCTTCATAGTCAGCTTCTTATATATAATTATTTATTTATAGCTTGGTATATTTTTATATTTTTTATATAACACCATTTTAATATTTATATGTTAGAAGCTTACCCTTAAATTCAAAATAGCTTGAGTTTTGGAGATAAAAAAAAAAGCATTTTAATCAATAGAGTTTTTCTACTCTGCTATTCATCATTTATATTCTGTTTTTCTAAGACATCTCATTATAGCTCTTTAACTTCTGCAACTTTATACAATCTACAACTAGTAATTTATTAGTTTTCCATCATAGTTTATCGTGAAATTTGATTTTTATAGAAATAGGATTTTACATTCTTACAGGCATTTCCTGTTTACTGTAAATAGATTTCCATTAATGCCACTTAAACAGAAAAACATGTTTTACAATTTACATATATCAGCAGTTGTTATAGCCAATCATAAATAAATATGGCCATTCCAAAGAGAAAACGAGAAACCAAAAACTATTAGTAATAATAATATACTACAGATAAGTTTTGTGAGGACTGTGCAAACCAACCTGTAAACTATAAATGCATAAACATATAAAACATATTGGACCATTATGTTATTTTGCAGTGCTGTTTTTTGTCTTCTTTTGCAGAAAAATTTCCTTTCTGAAATATTTGAATTCCTTGTCTCTCCAGCATATTCTATTCTCTTTCATATCTTTCTAATGAAACAATCAATATTTAATTTCTTTAAAAAATCGTTGAGATAATCTTTATAATTTAGACGGATCTACCTCTCTAATAAAAACCATGCTCAAGTTTTCCAAAAAAACACTCAGGAAATCATGTATTGTTCATATTCAGTAAGTTAAAAAATATGTTGATTGTTTATATAACTTGTCATAGTGTTTTAAAATTTGATGAAGTATTTTTAAATCAAACTTTTTAATGCCTTTATGTTACAAGAGTATCTGAGTCTCTCTTCTATATAGTAATATAGTTAGTTACAATAATTGTTCCATTGTGATGAAATACCCTATTTTTTAGCTTATTGAAATCAGTAGCAACACATTGCTGTCTGCACTATATACTTTAATACCTAAGTCCACCATTCTAATTAAAAACTAGTAAGATATTTAAATTGATTTGTATTTTCAAACAGATAACCATCCAAGATAAAAGTTGTTGAAGATATTTTTCCATCACTGAGTAATAAAATGACTTTTGAGAACATTAATTACTAAATCAAAGTCTTCATATGTTACATTTAAAGCAATAAATATATTCTTTAGATCATATTTTGAACTGGTAAAAATAGCGCAATCATTAATATATAGTATTAAAAATCCAGAATACAAGAAAATAATTTTCTCTTTTTACTTCTACTTAATTCAAATTAAAAATTCCATCAACTAACCTGTATTTCATTTTGATTCATGGTTCATTAACAGCCTATAAGTAATTTTGAAACCCACTGTCACAAAAATTGAAAACAATTTTGGAGCAAAATATATTTTAACACCAGTTTTCATATGTAGAAACATTACTTTATTTCATTCTGTCATGCAGAAATCATATAAGGCTAATAAAATTTGGTGGATAATCAACTAATCTCAAACAATGTCATAAACATGTTCAATTATTTGAATCAAATTTTTTAACCAAATTAATAAAAGTAATATATAAATTGCTCTTTCATCTATGACATTTTTCTTAGATTTTCTTAGCACCAAAATTATATTTGTAGTGCTTTTTGACTTTCAAAAATCACAATGAATCTATGGTGATCATTCATTCATGACTGATACAAAATATCTGACAAAATTCTTGAAAGTATCTTTCCTATAGTGAATAACAATGATATTTCATACAATTATTGCAATCTTATCTGTTGTCTTTATTTTTAAAAAACTGGAACAATAGAAGCAGCACATCTTCATAAGTCTATATATTTCTAATAAATTCCAATATAGTTGAAACATATTTTAAAACTTCAAGACATGCAGCCCTTTCATTTATTAGATTACAAATAGTTGTTTAGATTTCACTAAGCTGAATATCTGGAGCCTAATCTAAATGATTAGATTACATATATCATTAAAAGTCACAATTCCAATTCAATTATTATTATTCAAAAAATTATCAAAATACTTCTTCCATCTATATGAAATATTGTTATCATATAAGAGAGTGTCACTGATGAATTTAATAGGATTGTAAAAACATTTATTCAAATATGTATGCTGCTTTTAGGACCTTATTAAAAAAATCCTAAATGATGATTTTTAAGCTTCCTTATCAGTTATTGAATTTCTGCCTAAAATATCTATAATTATAGTGAATTTCTACTCTTAAATTTTTATTTTGTCAAGCAGATCAACTCACTAATAATATCATTGTTAGAAAATCAATCATAATCATTTTTTAGCAACCCAAAAACAAATTTACTTGTATTGATTAACAGAATCTCATGCTTCAATAATGTTACCACCCTAAAAGTCCAATTTAGCAATTTTAGTGTTAAATAATTTTCAAAGTTTAGCAAGAATAATAAACACTTCTAAAGAATGAATGAATTAATTAATTGATTAAAATAAGATCTATTTTTTTATTGCAACTATCATTTTAACCTTGGAAAACATCACTCTATGATTCATTCAACTATTAATATGAACTATGTTTTTTTTAAGTGTCATTGTATTGAGTAGGTATGCATTCTTCTTCCTTTAACATAATTTTTATGCTGAAATTTTTATGCTGAAACAAAGTATCTATGTTATTTAATTCATATATTGGGGAAAAAAATTAACAAACCATTTGAATTTACATCATCAATATTATTATTTCTCATAATTTTTGGCTAAAGTCTACTAAAGTCTTCAAAAAGAAATATTTTATATTTTAATAATATTGCAGTAATAATTTCAGAAATAAACTCTTTCTTTCTTTGAATTCTATGAATATAATATTGGATCATATGTTACTAATAATATGAGCACCAAATGCCATTGTGCAAACCAAGTTTTAACACCCCTAGCATTTCATTGCTACATTTAAGAATTTCAAGAATGATGATACTAAATTAGACAATCAAATCACACATCTAACCCCAAAGATTCCCCTTTCATTGATTGATCTACCCTTCTAAAAAGTTTATAACCATTTATCTAAATTATTTAGGTTCCTTCCTTTAGAAATCAGATTTTACTAAGCGCATATCAGTCTTAAATTTTAACCACTCTTAATTAATTATATCCTTCTTTTAGAGGTTTGTATCAAATGAATTTTATACATTTTATGTACCTATATTTAGAAAAAAAGTTATTTACATCTACCTTTAGTTCTACTGACCCTTGCTTTCCAACTACCACTGTTAATATTAATATTTCTATTACTTTAATGAATAATTTATCAGATATGACAATTTATCCAGACTACGTGAGACAGGCTATTTTCAGAACACATTTTTTAGAATCCTTCCAACTTCATGGTAGGTAGGAGAATTACTGAGTGGAGCTGCCTAAACATACAATCTTTCCCCAGATGAATTCCTGTTTTGAATCCTTTTCCAATCATGATTGTACTGCCTTGATAAAAATCATAACTAAGGATGGTCACCTTACTAAACCTAACTTATTATTACTTTCTTAATTCTCCAGGACTTAATAATAAAAAAAGAATGAAAAAAATTGGAATATATTGTTTTGGATATAATTTAAGAATGAAAATTTGGTTACACAACAAGTAATTCCATTATAACAGTTAATATACAGAATGCCCAATGGTATGAAAAGTTCATAATAACCAGATCCTACAATAAATTAAGTGATAAAAGACAATAAAAAATGGGTATGCAGAAATTACTGTTTGCATTGGAAACTGTAACTAGTCTTTGAAGAACCAATATATTAACCTATAAATTTATGCAACATGTACTCTTGGACAGACACTGTTTATTTGTAATTTACAATTAGCCTTTATATCCTATGAGCATTATCTCCATGTGCAGATTGAAAATGTAGTCTGAACATAGTATCTGATTTTATATAAATCTAACTTTAATAGAAATAGATAAATCTCAAATTTTATTTAATTCACATAAGCAGAAGTAAAATATAACTTTCTTTTAAGAAACTAATAGCATTGCTATGTAATCAATAAACCTTAGAACCATGGGATTTAATTAATTAATAAAAGTATTAAAAAAAAGTTTATTGATAATATAATTTAGCATAAATATATGTGTATATATATCATTCACTATGAAATGAGTTCAGATTGTCTCAATATTTGTCATTTTGATGTTTTTTTTTTATAAACAATAAAAGACACCATCTCTCATATACTGGAACAATGTATAACACTACAAGAATGCAGAAACATAATACAATTGATATACTATCACAAACAACCATTAATTGCTTCACTCAAGCAAGGCATAGTGATTGGGAAATTCATGATAGTAAGGAGTGTCACCTTTTTAACATTTAATCTTAGGTTCATGTGATGTGATATGATATATGGTCCCATCCCAAATCTTTTTCAAAAACTCAAAAAAAAAAAACAGGGATAGAGATCAGCACATTGCACCACAACTAATCTTCAAATCTACATGAGAACTGATTAACTTAGGTAGCTTAATAGATGAAGACTCATGCAATTCTAAAGTTGACAACATACACGACATGTTTAGTAACCATGAAGTTCTTTAGGTTCTTGGTTATCTATACTTGCTCAATATTTTATAAATCTTTGTATTCAACACATGATTAACTCATGCCCCTTTATTATGTAACCTAAAATGCATTAATTACTATGAAGTTTAAACTTGACCACCATGTTATAGATCTTTGTATACCATATAGGTAAATAAATTCTTGATAAAAAAAACAATAATAACAATATTGTTATAAACTTATCTCCAAATTTGATTTATTCAGCATTAAAAAATCTAGATTTAAATCCTATGGTTAAAACTATATTAAGAAATATAAAATTGAAAGCTTTCTCTAAAATTTAAATAAATAATCTTTAATTAAAGAAGGCTCATATGTTTTAGATATGATGAAATATCTCTCTCTCTCTCTCTCTCTATATATATATATATATATGTGTGTGTGTGTATTGGTTACTATCCAAATGCCAACTTTTTATATTTATATTAACTTCTTAGACCAGAGAGAAAAGTGATAACCACTTTTCTTGCTATTAAAAGATTATCTTGACAACAGACTGAAGATTCTATATGTTAATAAGTGTTGGCTGCTTTGATATGATATATATATATATATATATATATATATATATATATATATATATATATATATATATATATATATATATATATATATATATATATATATATATATATATATATAATCAAAATTACCCCAAATTCAAAACTTAACCAGACTAGCCAAGAAAATAAAATCAAAATCACTACCAATGGTTTCACTGCTACAAGCAGCCTTCTCAGGTGTAAAGAACTACAAAATAGCAACATATTTATATTAAACATTACCCACAATTCCATTTACTTCCCATACATCCTTAATATTAAAAGAACTTTTAAATAAGTTAATTGCTTCAGAATCATAAAATTTTAATAATAATGATTTTTTAATTCTTCTTATTTCATTTCTCTCAAAGAAGACAACCTTAGCTTCATCAAAATTAATAGTGTGGCCTGTATCTTTTTCATAGACATACAAAACAGAATTAAGATATTTATTTCTAACTCTACTTTTATGTACCTGTATTCTTTCATTTAAGTTCAAACTACTCTGACCTATATAAACCTTTTTACAACAACAAGGGAGAATATACACTATTCCAGGAATATTCTTCCTATCAAAAATTTCTTTGTATTATTCAATAAATTATTCAAAGCAATACCCCTTCTCCAAGCAATTTTCTTATTTCCAAATAAAATTACTATTTTTACATATAATTTTATAAGAAGACAATTTAAATGGCAAAGAAATAAAATCATATTTTTCTTTATCCTTTACATTATTACAAATATTATTAAATAAAATACTTTTAACAAATTTGTCAGAGTAGCCAACACTCAAATAATCTTTATAAAATTGATCTTTTTGAAACAAAGATACCCCACTAGAATTATTTAAACTTTTATTTCTATAACAATTTCTTAAAGCAGCTACTTTGTGAGATACAGATTGATAGCTATCAGGTTTTAATTATAGACCTTAACTCGTTACTTGTAACATAATGACTACATACTAAACAATTAGTCTTTACATTTTTAAAAAATTTAATTTAACAAAATCTAACCTCCCTTCTTGTATCACATATTTTATAGAATGATCAAAATAATTAAACTCATTTACAAACTCCTTTAATTTATCATTCTCACCTATAAACAAACAATTGTCCATATATATAACAAATAACTTTAAATATGAACAATTATTTTTAATAATAATTTCCTCTTCCAAATAATTAATATAAACTGAACAAACTAAAGGAGAAATAATATAACCTATTATCCACACTTCCTTATAAAAATTATCATTATAAGTAAAATACATAGAATCTTCTAATAATAAAAATAAATCTTTAATAATTTTAATTTAATTTTTTGACAATGATCCATGCTTAACCAACACAGACATACGAACATCAATATTGCTTAATCTATTAACAGACTGATTACACATTCTCAATATCTAAACTACCAACTACTTTCCATTTTAAAATTATTAATCTTATCAAAAGACTAAAACGAAAAAGAAACTGCATAATGACCAAAATCAACAAACTATTTTAAAAAAATTATTCAAGAATCTAGAAATACCCTCTATAACACTACCTGTAAAATCAAAAATAAATCTTAAAGGAAAATCATCTTTGTGAGTCTTAATATTCATAAACATCATAGCTGATATGAAATCCTTTGGATAACATTTAAATAATCTACTCTATTAAAAAATTTTAATTTACCATTTTTTTCATAATATCTATTAACTTCCTTTTAATCACATTATCTGGATCTTTTTCTAAAAACATATATTTACCATTATTTAATTCTTTATCCATTTTTCCCCTGAACTCATTTCCTTTCATAATAACCAACTGACCAGCTTTGTCTTCATGACAAATGATCACATCATTAGCAATTAACCTACCCTTAAGATATCTAATCTCAGCAGCATTAATAATAATTTTTTCTTTTTTTTTAAGCTTTTATTCAAAATCAATTGAATGCCAACTTTCTGCTCATCACTCAAATTACTAGATTCAATAGACAAAATTGCATCAAAAACTATATTTTTTGAATGAAAAGGAACAAAATTAGGACCTTTACCAAGAATCTCTAATTCTCTATCAACTAACTTAATATCAGAAAGATTAACAACTTTATTAATAAAAACATTACTCTCTAATACCCTATCACTATAATAAACTTTATTCATTTTTACAAACAATCATCTTAATTTTCTTTTATACTTCCTACAACAGAAATTTGATTTATTTTGTCTAAACTGCCTCGTGAAAAAATTTAAAACCGAATAACTAAAATCTTGTATCTTGTCTAAACAATACCTATTTCTTTTATATTCACAAATAAATTTCTAAAATTTAATTTTAAAAAATTTCAAAAAACTATTCAAAATATAGATTTGTAAATTCAAACTAAATTCCTATTTTTAAGCCACTTTTTATTCTTCTTAAAATTAATCATACAATTTCTAGGAAAAACATTAAATTCCCTACATTTTTTAAGAAAATAAATCTGCCATCTTAATGATTCTATACTATCACTCAGTCTTGATAACTTTTTAATCTTCCTAATATCATTCAATAGAAAATTATTAAAAACTAAACCCCACAAACCCATAATAAAGGTCAACAACAAATGCACTTCGAAAATAAAAAAACATACACCATTTTTATTTATATCTATTCATTTTTTTTCCTTTATTATTTTATTTAAATTATTGTATATCACAACCTTCTAACCAACAAATATTACAAAACAAACTAAATAAACACAAACGTATACCCTTCCAACAACATTCATGCAACAAAATTAACATATATAAATAAATACAAATATATAAAATAAAAATAAAACATAAACCTTTACACTATATCCACAACACTATCCTTAAATGCAAAGAATCTCATCAAAATGTAAACATTAAAAGCATAAAGCTAAACTAGTCAATAAATAATCAGAATTACCACAAACCCAGTACTCAACCAGACTAGCCAAGAAAATAAAATCTAAAACACATTGCTCTTCTCAAGCGTAAAAAACTACAAAATAGCAACATATTTATACTAAACATTACCCACAATTCCATTTACTTCCCATCCACCCTTAATATTAAAAAAACTTTTAAATAAATTAATTGCTTCAGAATCATAAAATTTTATATATAATGTACCTTTTTATTGGTACACCCTTATTATAAAGTAAATTGGAAATAAATTTTAAGATATATAATTCTAAATTTTATAAAGTAAATATGGTAGTAGTTGATTAGGTGTACTGTGGCCACTAGGTAATGCTGCAGTATCATCAAGAATCCCCAAGAAGCCTGCAAGTGATAAATTTCTATCCAAAAATCATTGAAATCAAAAAATTAAAATGCCTAACACAAAGTAAATTGAACAAATCCTTCTAAAATACAAATCAAAAAAAATTTGAAGAAAATGCTATAAAATATAAATTACAAAATCAGAAATCAATGAAAATATGTCGAATTCAACACCCCCCACCCAGAATGAAGAGTTCTATCCAAACATTGCTGAAATCAAAAAATTAAAACTCCTAAAGCAAAGTAAATCAAACAAATCCTTCTAAAATACAAATTTTAAAAAAATTGGAAGAAAACACTATAAAATTTGAATTACAAAAACAGAAAAACTATAATACTAAATGACAAAAAATTAACAAAGCTTCATTAATGGCAGATGGATGGCATGCAGTACATTTTTTTAAAAAAATCCTGTGACTTTAAACACTATTACATGGAGTGTAATAATTCACAAACCTTAATAAAAGATTAATACTTAATAAGTAATTAAATATAGATAACAATGAGCTCATAGCAATATTTTGTTATCTCTTAGAATAGATTTCAAAGCAATGATTTATATCAGCTAAAATACACAGAATTCTCTACTTTATATCAGCTAAAATACACAGAATTCTCTACTTTGAAATTATGGCATATCATAACATATGAATTTAAATATGAAATAAAATAATTAGAATATAAAATAGGGGTGGCTGCAGATTATAGAAAGGTTAAAATTATAACTGGTTACAATCACAAGAAAAATTATTAAATATAAGTTTTTAAAATATATTTATAGAGCTTTGCAGTAAAGGAATATTACCAATTATCTTCCAGGCTGAGTTCTCCAGCATTTGTAATAGGCACTGGATGTTTACAGCATAAAAATCCATTAAAAAGAATGTTCAAATTTCTAGGCTTTTGGAAAAGCTGGTTATTCAAACAGGTTTGCATGACATTTAACTAGTAATAGCATTAGTTTCCTAATAATCTCATATAACGTACATGTATACTGAAATGTTTACACAACTATTTATCATTTTCTAACTTTTAAATTGTGTAGATATTTAGCTTTCTATTGTTAAATTTCTTAACTTATTTATTTTATTATAGTAAAACAAAGCCAGTCCCCAAGTGAATACAAAATGGCAATGCATTATCATATTTACTTTAACTTTAAGCAAAATTTATTTTTAAAATTAACATTTAACCAACATGAAATTTTAAAAGTTAGATAATGATAAATAGTTGCATAAACATTTCGTTGAATTTGAGATTCCTAGTAAAATAATAAATTAAATTGAAACATATAAGTTAAAGATTTAAAAAGATATATATATATAATCGCACTGTAATATATTACATGTCACAGTTCGTATTTCCCAAATGAAATGTGACATAATAGACCTCTCACAATTGCTTGTGTAGGGCCGCCAAATTTCATCAAAATGTAACTGAACTAGTCTTTTGAAATACCTGCTTAGTTTTATTATGACATATTAATTATTTATGAGTGCTAAAAATACAAGTTGTTGAGATTACTTTTATTTTTTGATGGTCTTAATATGGAATTTTTTTACACAGGTGAATACAATATTAAACACGCACAAACTTTCAGGCAACATTTCAAAAACTGTGCAGGAACTTAAGTAGATATTATATTTTTCATGTGAAACATCTATTATGCAAGTGATTGTGAGAGGTCTATTATGTCATATTTCATTTTGGAAGTACAAACTGTGTGAATGTAATATGTTGCAGTGTGATTATATATATCTTTTTAATTTTAAATCTTTAACTTATATGTTTCAATTTAATTCATTGTTTTCCTAAGAATCTCATATATAATGAAATGTTTACACAACTATTTATCATTATCTAACATTTAAAATTTTGCATAGTTTAAATGTTAATTTTAAAAATAAATTTTGTTTAAAGTAAAAGTAAATACAATAATGCAGTGTCATTTTGTATTCATTTGGGGACCGATTTTATTTTACTAAGATAAAATAGATAAGTTAAAAAATTTAACAACAGAAAGCTAAATATATATGCAATTTTGAAAGTTAGAAAATGATAAATAGTTGTGTAAACATTTCAGTATATATGTATGTTATATGAGATTCTTAGGAAAATAATGACTTAAATTGATACATATAAATTAAAGATTTAAAAAGATATATCTATAATCACACTGTAACATATTACATGTGACAGTTTATACATGCAAAATGAAATGTGATGTAATGGACTCTCCATTGTTGAACTACCTTCTTCAATCTGCTGTTATTAATTAAGTGTGCTGCAACCTGTTTGAATAGCCAGCTTCTCCAGAAGCTTCAAAATTTGAATGTTATTTTTGCTTATTCTAAATTGGATTGGAGCTACCTTCTTTAAAAAATTGTTTGCTAAAACCTGCTGTTAAATTCTGCTATCGTTGTTGTATTTTTTAAACTACCAAATAACCACTGCTTCTTCAATCTGCTGTTATTAGTAGTTAAGTGTGCTGCAACCTGTTTGAATAACCAGCTTCTCCAAAAACCTTGAAATTTGAATGTTCTTTTTAATGGATTTTTATGCTGCAAACATTCAGTGCCTATTACAAATGCTGGAGGACTCAGCCTGGAAGATAATTGGTAATATTTATTTGCAGCAGAGCTTTATAAATATATTTTAAAAACTTATATTTTAATAATTTTTCCTGTAACTGTAATCAGTTATACTGTTAACCTTTCTATAATCTGCAGTTATTTTCTATTTCTAATTATTTTATTTCATTTCTAAATTCATGTTATATGCCATAATTTCAAAGCAGAGGATATTTAATTTTTTGGGGGAAAGACAATTAGAAGCTCTCCTGTGTATTTTAGCTAGTATAAATCGCTGCTTTGAAATCCATTCCAAGAGATAACAACAGATCGCTATGAGATCATTGTTATCTATATTTAATTATTTATTAAGTATTAATCTGTTATTAAGGTTTGTGAATTATTACACTCCATGTAATAGTGTCAAAAGTCAAAGGAATTTTTTTAACGTACTGCATACTCACCATCCACCATTAATGAAGCTTCATTAATTTTTTTGACATTTAGAATTATAGCTTTTCTGTTTTTGTAATTCGAATTTTATAGTGTTTTCTTCCAATTTTTTTTGAATTTGTATTTTAGAAGGATTTGTTTGATTTACTTTGCCTTAAGAGTTTTAATTTTTTGATTTCAGTGATTTTTGGATAGAAGGCTTTATTCCGGGGAGGGGTGTTTGATATATTTTCACCAATTTCTGTTTTTGTAATTTGAATTTTATAGTATTTTTTAAGTTTTTTTATTTGTATTTTAAAAGAATTTGTTCAATTTACTTTGCCTTAGGCATTTTAATTTTTCAATTTCAGTGATTTTTAGATAAAAATTTATCACTTGCAGGTTTCTTGGGGGTTCTTGATGGAACTTCAGCATCACCTAATGGCCACAATACACCTAACTAACTACCACTGTACATATATTTATTTATTAAAATCAAGAAAAGTAATGGTTATTTTAGTTGTCTTGGAGTTTGAACTTGGGATAAGTTCATTTGAAGCAGCCTAAATTATATAAATATTGGTTAAAATATTTATTTTAAAAAGTATATAAGATAAAATAGTAAAATGTAGCTTAATAATATTTGTTAATAATTAATTGTTTAATAATATTTAAAATTGTAGGGTAGTTCAAATCAATTCTTATGAATAAAAGTATGTGTTATAGAGATGAATAATCAGTCTGTGCACATCTAATATTATAAAGTAATGACTATTTCCAGTGAAATCTTAATTTATTTTAAAAAATAAATAATTAATATTTATGTTACTAATTTTGTGATGAAAAGTTTATAAATTAATTTAGGATCTAGTCTATATAAAAATAAAAAGATCTAAATTGATTTAAAGTAAATTGTACTTTTTATTCAGTTCATGAAAGATATTGTTTTTTTTATTAGTAGTAAATCTTGTAAACAGATATTTGTTTTAAAAATAACTACACTATATGTAACTAATTAAATATCCAGAACCAGAGGAGTAGAAGAATTAACCAATGGAAGTGTGCAAATTTGGAATAAATTAAAAACAAACAGATGATTTTTTGAAGAAAAAAGAGGGGGGTAATAAAAAATTACACTTTGGACAAAAAATAATTTAGTTCTCTAAAATTCTGTTTTAAACTATTTTAATTATAATAGTAATAGTTTTAAAAAAATAACTAATGTCAATTTATTTGCTAATCTTAATAATATATTATAAAGTTTTTTGTTAAAATGAAAGAGTGAAGAAAAGTTAAGTCTCTACAGGTAAAATCAACAGTTTAATAATTTTAGGAAATATTTTGAAGTCATTATATTGGGGAAAAAATATTAGAAGAATAAAAGGAAAAAGCTGTAAAGTTATGCCAAAATGCTGTAAAGTAATATAAACTCAAGAAAACCACAGTGAGTAATATGCTAGTACATTATTTAGTTGCTAAGCAATCTGAAGTACTTATACATCATTGCTATCATAGAATCTGTAAAATATTAAGTTGAAATCGGTGGATGAATAAAAAGAAAATTATTCCTGATAGAGTTAAGTATAAATTTTTAAATATAGTTAAAACTAAATCAGTAAAGAATGATAATGGAAATATTTGCTATGAAAAAGTGGACAATATTAGAAGAGAATATATAAAAGTGTATCTGAATGATAATTTCAATGGTATAAAATATATGAACAAAGTTATTAATTTTAATACAAATGTCATATATAATGAACTTTAAGGATAAATTGTATATAGTAGATGAATGATAAAAAGTTAAAAAAGTGTATGGATATAGCATGAAGCAAAATGTAAAAGGAAAAATTTAAAGGAAGATTATATTTGCATGTGTAATAAGACTATAGCAGTTTACTTTGAAAATGAATGAATTATTTATAAATACCGTGTAACAAAAAAACAAGTGAAAAAATCAATAAGTACAGAGGACAAGTAATAAATATAGATTTGAGTGAAAAGGTTTAGATAATCTAGTGGAAAATATAAAATGTATATTAAGGATAGGGTCAGTTTATTTTTAAAGAAAATGTGTAAAATGTATATTCTAAAAGATAACATTAACAAAGAATACATAAGGAATAATGCAAGACCAAAGTATAGTAGTGCACTGGTGAAATGTTGATATTATAATAAACGTGAGAAGTATCTAAAAAAATAGTATGCAAGTTGAAAATAATCTTTGACTGTTAAGAAAAAAACTCTGAGAAATTGTAAATAATATGTTTGCATGGGAATTTTGTAGTTTTGTGAAATTACTATGAGAACAAGAGGAGCTGAAGAGAGGGGTGATGCTGATGCTTAACTAATCTAAAGCATTTGGAATGATTGGGGTACCATTCAATGATGAACTGAGTAAAAGCTTATTATATATTTAAAAAAAAAAACTGTGATCAAAATGTTTGAATATCATTTAATTTTTAGACTATATATAATTATTACTAACATAGGGGAATAAGTAAATGTATAAAAAATTAACAATTCATTTGATTCATTTATTTATGTAATTAATCATTTAAAATTTTGTTTATTTTATTAAACATTATTAACTAGTTATAATGAAGGGGAATAAACAATAAGCTAGTAAAATATACATATGAAAGTAATCACATATGTTTATTATAAGATGGAATATGTCTGCAGTCGAATATATAGTATCGAAATGATAGATTGTGATATTTAAATTTGATCGTGTATTCAACTATAAATAATATAATATAATTATAGTGGAGTTATAAATAATCCTAATTTGTAAGTATTATAGTCAGTTATGGTAAGAGACGTAAGAAATAAGTAGAGCTTGGAGATGAAGGCAAGGGAAATTGCATTGATAAAATTAGAAATAGAAAGCTAATAGCTGAGATGTTTAGATAAAATAAAGATTATGATTTTGTTATTTTAAAATGTACTTAAAGTGGTATATCAACATTTAGAATAGAATCGTAAACTTTAAATGTAAATTATTTCAGGAAGATAAGAGAATCATTGTTGATTAAGAGAATAAGGCCTAGTATTAATAGAGAAGGTGGGATAAGGACTTTGGTAGAGTAAAATTAAAAAGTAGCAAGGTTTAGGATGATTAAACTGAGGGGAAATGTAAAGCTTAATAGGGTAAAGAATTAAAATTAAGGTAATTAAGTAATAAAAGTGGTTAATAGAGGGAGCTAGTTGATGGGGAAAGAAAGGAAGTTGGGGAGTGGTTAATGAAAAAGAAAGATGGAGAAAAGGTGAAGGTAGAAGGAAAGTTAAGGTAAGGATAGTTAAGTTTGTATTGATATTAAATGTTATAAGAGGGTAGTTAAATAAGTAAAGATGGTAGGGAGTATTAGAGTATAAATGAGGAAGGGAATTGAAGGGATGGTATGAAGATATAAGGTGAAGTAAGTAGGGTATAAATGGGAGTGTAAAAAAAGAGGAAGGATGATTTTTAGTTTATAGTTTTTGATTTTTAATATTTTGTTTTGATTTTTTAATTTTTATTTTTAATTTTTAATTTTGGGTTTTGGTCTTATTTATGTAATTAATTATGTTACAAATGGTATTAATTTCTAGATTAATGTTTTAATGATATTTAATGGTTTTTTAAGGGTTTTGTTTTTAATGGTTTGATGTTAAAATTTGGATTGTTTTAATACATTTATTTGATTGTAATTTTAAAAAATAATTTAAAAATAATTTTAAAAATTTTTTTATATTTTTATTATTAATTTTATTATTAATTTTTTATAGTTTAGTTTTTATGTTTTGGGTTTTTAAAAGATGTGAAAAAAACTTTTGTTTGAAAAGTTTTTGGATTGAGTTGTTTTTGCTTTATTTTGTTTTATTATAATTTTATATGAAAATATGAAGAATAAGAATTTTGGTTGTATTGATATAATATTTATATAATTTTTTATGTTGTAGATCTGAAGAAGACTGCTAGTACAGTCGAAACTGTTATAATAAATAAAATTATTTGCTAAAAGTGTTAAAGGAGTATTGATGAGTTTATAGTGATAAGATAAACTGTTATATTTGAAAGTGTATTGTATAATTATTTTTTTTTTAATTTGGTCACAGAGTTAATAATAAGGCCATGGGGAAATTGAGTGTGACATAATGAGAAATCAATGATTCAATAATGATTAAATTAAAATTAAAATAAAAATCAAATGATAAATGTCATGAGATATATAAAAGAAGACAAATATATAATATGTAATAATATTAAAATTAGATTTCTTTATTTAAGAAAGAAAACAATAATACATATTTTTAAGTTTTCTTATATCTTTGAAGTATAATTTATAAGAGATAATGGGTATAAATAAAAGTCTATAAAAAGAAAGTGAATATTTAATAAATACGTATGACTTTGTTATATAAGAAGTAAAATTGAATAGAATAACAACACCATATGTTATGAAATAGGAGTATTTATTTTAAATATCTGTAATTGTAATTAAGAGAAATATAAATTATTAAATGTTTACATATGTTACTGTATTATATTGTTATATAATGTTATTAATATTCTTATTTATTAGTTCAAAAATAATTATTGAAAGATTTTGTAAATAATATATTATTAATGTTTAAAAGTTAAACTAAGTATTTAGAGTTGCATTTCTTTTGTTGGGGTAATCATCATCACACCATCTTCAGAGAGAATTAATTATAATATACACATTAAAACTAAAGCATACCGTTTAAAATTGGAATAAGAAATTAATTCAATACAAAATAATGTATAACAATTCTTTAAGAAAACATTTCTTAAAAGAGATGTTAAATTATTACAAACTGCCTTGATCACATAAGTCATTAATAAAATATATATTGTAAATTTCTTAAAGTACGTTTATTTATAGTAAATCAGATTATGAATTATTTATTATTTGGAGTTATAATTTAGATAACAGTAGTTATTTATTATTAATATATTAGAGAACATAAAATATAAAGTAATAGTATAATTTTAGTTATAGACTAAGATAATGAGTCTTTTCTTAATTAATACACTACCTATAGAGTTAAGTAAAATTCCTCTTAATATCTTATAGATAGAATGAATAGCTAATTAAAAATCAATGATAATCCTAAGATCTCCTTAGCATAATATTATTATTATAATTCTATAAAAGTAATAATAATAAGAAGTAAATATATAATAAAATAGTAGTTTAAACTTATTAATTAATTTAATTTAAAGTTAATGATTATAAATGTTTTATTATATTTATTTAAGAATTATTGTTAGTCATGGGAATATTTAGATACTTCATTAGGAGGAGTGTCTTAATATCCTTATGCCATTGAGCAAATACTTTGGTATTTGTTTAATGTTAAATGATATGTGATCTTGTTTAATATGATAAGTGGGTCTCATAATTATTAGTATAAATTAAACATAATTTAAAAATAGTTAAGGGTATAAAATTGTACCTAGATAAAATAAAAGTATAGCCTAATTTAAAGATTTATCATACTTTCTGAGGGTCATCGTTCTACTGGCAGGGTGCAATGTATATATAAAAGACATATTTTGCTGGTTTATCAGTGTAAGATTTTAATTAGATATTCTGATGTTTTGACTTGATCATACAAGCCCTCAACTGGATCAAATCGAAATCTTAGAATATCTAATTAAAGTCTTACATGGAATGAACCTGCAAAATACATCTTTTATATCTGTAACCTATGAAAACATATATATATAATGTCAGAACTAAATGAAAACCTTCTAATGGACTATAAATAGACTAAACGTAGACTAAAAAATAATAAATATTGATAACGCTTAGTATATTATATATATATGAATTTCTTTCTACTTCAATGTTATTAAAAAAATATTATGGAAAGAAAAAATTATAAAATAAAATTCAATATTTCAGATGAAAACTATTTTACCAAGAAACCTAAAATCTATCAGAAATATTGGATTTTATATTGTGATTTTTTTATATCAATTTTTCTTCAATTCATGTTTTATTTATTTTTTTTAACAAAAAAAAATCTTTATTTATTTATATAATGAATTTTATTGCTGTTAGAAATGCACATTATATGTACTTAATGGAATATAATGAATTATATTATAAAGGTAAAATAATTGATTTATTAAATGATAGTAATAATGTTTGTAAAAAATGTAAAGAAGTTTATCAGTATGACTTGCTGAAAGTTTAAAACATACACATCCCATCTATATATAATATAAATAAATTATAATTTTATTAAAAATAACTTTCAAGCATAAGTGTACATTATATATGGGTTACTAAATTATTATAATAAAACTGACTTTTAGTACGTGTTAATCAGTAAAACATGAGATACCTCACTAAATGAAATGAAGATAAAGGGAGTTTGGCAGTTAAAGAAAAAATTATCTGAAAAGAATTTGATAGTTGAAGAAAAGATTATATGAAACTGAAAACTTTTCTATTATACCCATGTATTTAGGTTGATTATTTTTTCATTTGTTAATAATTATTATTATTGGGGTGTATTTATTGATTCTAGATTATCCTGGTTAAATTACATTGACTTTTTTTGTTTTCATTTAGGTAAATTAAATTTTATGTTTTATTTATCAAAGTTTTTATGTCAGTCAACTTTAACTACTGTTTATATTTTTTGTTAACAAAGCTTATTATATCTTTTTGGTGGAACTCTTCTATTTTTGTACTGTCTACTCTATCTGTAAATAGAATTATACAGTTTATGTAATTTTGGTAGATTTCATGTTATATCATTTAAAAATATTTATGAGACTCATAGCGTACTATATTTAGTTTGTTTACATTGGTATAAAGCAATTATTGATATTTACTATAGATCTCATTTAGATCCTAGATTTTCTGTTAGAAAAACATGATTGTCTACCAAATTTCAACAGACTGTACTAACTTTCCTCATGATTTCCAGTTGAAAGCAACTTAGTTATATTGGTCCCAAATTATTTAATATATTTATGCAAGAATATTCTTTGAATTTAACTAATACCTGATATTAATGTAAAATTTAAATCCGTTAAAATAAATACACATTAATTCCAAAATATAACTCAACCAACAAAATATGATATATAGATAAATATCAACAAATTATAAATTATCCGAACGTTTTCGAAGGCTTACCCTTCATTATCAAGGACAATACAAATTTTAATAATTTTCAAACAGTATACTAATATGCAAATGTACAACTAACATAGGCTAATATGCAAATAAGGGTTATTTGATTTTTAAAAAATGTTTACGTCATTGGTTGTATTATATCATATAACATGTTTTGTATTTTTATTTTATTTTCATAATAATATTTTACAAATTTTAAGTTTATTTTTCTTATTTTAATTATATATTTTGTATTTTATCTGTTTTACATCAAACTTCTCATTCAAGATTTTTCTTGCATGGAGTTTAATTATTCTATTTATTATTTTCTGAATAAAGCATAACTGATTTAGAATCCCTGTTAGTGGTTTAAATACTGAATAAAAAGTGTATAAAGATGTGATAGAAGGACTATTTTTTTAAAAAATTTCAGCTGGAGTGATATGTTCACTGTGTTTACCTTATAAACAACTGGCAATGCCATTAAAAAAAATTATTATCCCTTACAAACTGTTTTTTTTTATATTTTTAATGGGATTACTATTTTCAGATTTTATTGAAACCTATAGTTGATGTGAGATCAGGAGCTATTTAAATTTTTGTATTTTGATCTAATATCCTCATGCCAGATATTTTCTAAATTGAGATCACAAATTTCCCCAGTAGTCATTTTCTACATTTATATTGTAATACATTATTTAGCAAAGACAAAATAATCATTAGAATTTATAAAAAAAAGTTTACTTTTCATTCAGTAATGATTTATCTTTCAATAAGTAAATGACTTTTATTATTTCTTTGAGTCAATCCTTATTTAATACATTTAATATTTTATTTGATCAATCAAAAGTATTGCATGGTCATATATGTTTGCTTTCAACCTATTACCTATTTAGTTCATTATGTTTTTGAATTCTTTTTTATGGGTAGCAATTTTTCTTTTTTGAATATATGATTACTGCTACCATTTTGTTCATTTTAAGACTTAAATTGGTTTTATGATTTACATTTATCTTTATATTTCCCGGTACTTAATAGTATTTACTGATTTCATTAAATAAAATCAAAAAGCTTCTACTTTTTACTATTAATATTTGATAATGTATTTTTGACAAAGAATAAAAAAGAGAAAATGCCCCAGAAGCAATACAGAATTATATATATCTAAACCATTATACAATTACAAATATCCAGTAACGCCCTCTGTTTAAAAGTCTATTTCACAGATTGCAGATATAAAAAGCATGTTTTGCGGGTTCATTCAAGTACGATTTTAGTTTAAAAATTCCACTGTTTCTATTTGATCACACAAGCCCTCAACTGAAAAATAAAAGCTATATAATTCTAGATGCACTATAAACAGTGTTAATAAAAATAGTTGTAGAGGCATTGGAAATTCTACAACTGAAAAATAGGTGTATAAAATTGGAAAATAATAATAAGTAAAATAAAATTTCTCCTATTTGGAAATTTTTTTTAAAAAACAAAATTCCTTGAATTTTTATTTTGTCTATAATTATTTTTCTATTTTATACACTTATTTTTCAGTTGTAGAATTTCCAGTGTCTCTACAACTATTTTTATTAGCACTGTTTACAACATCTCTACAATTATAGCTTTCATTTCTCAGTTGAGGACTTGTGTGATCAAGTCAAAATATTGGAATTTTTAAACTACAATCTTATTCAGATGAACCCGTAAAACATATTTTATATATATAATGATTTTAATAATTCTATTATTGGAAATAAAATCTCCGTAAATAAAGCTTTGATTAAATTTTCTAAAGAATTACAATGAAAAGTAATAAATAGGATCAAGAAGAGTGGATACAAATTTATTTGGTAAAAGATAAGCATGTTCTGTGTAAAAAAAAAAAAAAACAATAATCTTAATTCAAAATGTATGTGAAATTCAAAACTTGATTTTATAAATGTTTTTAATATGACCTGACTTTATTTGTAAATAGCTGATTTATACACAGTGTAGATGTTTGTATGATTATATAATATATGATGAAATCAATATCATTGATTGAAAATAATGATTGTGAAATTAGATTTGAAACAATATGTTGTCTGATTGATCAAATGCTCTAACAATTATTTAAATTGTTACTATTTATCTTTATTATATGTAAATATAAGTAGCATCAGAAAATATTGAGATCTCTTTTTCATAATGATTAAACTATTGGCCTTGGCTGACATATTTTTTTATTATCCAAGATTAATGTTGATAATGAAAAATTATTAATATATATTATCTATAAGATATTACACATGGGAAAGAGAAAGGTTAATAACTTTGTGTGTGTAAAATAAAATAAAAAATCAGATATATTAATCTTTAACAGGTTTAAAGTTTATATCTGTGCTAAAGATAATCTCTGGTTTCGAAAATGATTAGTAATAATCATTATTGTATTTATCTAAAATGGATGGCATCAAAGTTGTGAGTGAAAGAAGTTTGACACTGGTAAATGAAACTGTAACAATAATATGAGTTGATTTTAAAAATCTGCATATTGCAGAGAAAGCAGAAAAGAAGTATCATGACAATATTATTATTAATATTATTAAATCTAAATTTATTGATTATCTAAATTCACCAATAGAATTTAATAACAGTATCTCAATATTTCTAAATGAACTACGAAACTGATTAAAGAATAATAAAATGTCTAATAACATAAAATTTGTAAAATGATTTAAATATTGACTTACTTAAACATAATCTTAAAATTGTTAAGGATTATTTATATATTCTAGGTGAATATGGATTACTTTATTGTACTATATCTAAAACAAAAGAAAAAACTATAAATGATACTGTAGTAACTTCTTGTATTGATCTTACAAAAAAAAAAAACAAGTCAGATGTCACATGACATTTGCATTGACCGTATAAATACCAACATTATTAAAAATTGCATTTCTGCTATAATTTAAAATAAAATTGCTAATCATTATTTTATTAATTACTCTCACTATAAAAAGATTTAACAACAGTAATTGCATCAATACTGAGTTAAAATACATATAAAATCTTAAATAAAATAAAAAATAATTTGGATTGATTATTAAATAAATTAATAAAAGGTATAAATGAATTGTGCATTTACAAAAAGTTCTGAAATTTTAAGTGACAAAAGGAAATCAAGTTATGTTGTTCTTGAGGCTCTGTTTTTAATTCATTATTATTTCTACTAATTATTAACAAACTGGGAAATGTCAATTATAATGTTCTGTTTATCAATATCTGTTAATATTATTTTAATGTATATATGAATCTAAAACGCCAGAAAACTTTTCACTAATTTCAGAAATGAATGTTTTCAACAATGGTATAATCATTAATATTAAACAAAAAAAAAGACATCAGATAAAAAACTTAGATGTATTAATTTGATTTTTCATTCTAGAAAGTATATAAATGATGAAATCTCTTATATCAAATTGGAGCTAGAACTAAATATTACGTGTTAATCATCATGATTAACAATAATATATCTTGGAATGTTTATATTAAAAATTTAATGCAAAAATATAGACACTTTATAATAGAGAAATATTCTTTTAAATATTTTGATAATGATTCACAAGTGTTATGAGAACTATTGTTCAGATATGATATTATTTTTTATGGTCTATCCTTTTGTTTTAATTTACGACTAATCAGACTTTAAAAAATATAACTAAATTTAATTTTTAATAATGATAATAGTCTTGGTTCATCACATTTACATTATAAATATAAAATCTTACATTTGATAAATTATTAAAATATATAATTGCTTTCAATAATTATTTGATAAAAAACATAGAGAGATAAATAACATTTTTAATCAGAGAAATAATAATGCTTACAAGAATTGTAATGTCATACAATAAATATAGTAATAGAATTAAAGGGTATTACAAGATATGTTAAAGAATTTGTGAAAATTTTGAGAAATTTAGAGATCTCATCAATGTTTTACTTATTGATTATTTTCTAATGCGTTAAATATATAATAAATTATATATATATATATAATAAATTATATATTATTATATATTTTTCTGCATATATAGAGTGGCCACTGAAAGGAGTTTGCTATTAATTGAAAGGAGATCCTTTGATTCTTTTTGGAGGCCTAGAGGAACAGAGCAGGGCAAATTCCTAATGTCCACTCTATACATTCTTGTCATTGCAACTGTTATTACTATGTGATTATTCATATATTATACAAACATAGATGTGCTGTTCACCAACATGCACTAGCCAGCATAGTGAGTTTATTGGCTTTTTACCTCTGAGTTTAAGATCAAAAAACACCATGGTCTTTCTTCTCAGTTGCCTGATAAGGCAGAATGAATGTATGCATAAATGATAAACATTTTCCCAATAGATATATACAATCATGACAGACAAAAATAAATCATAAACCTTATCCCCTGGAGGCTGTAAAGTCACCAACCAAGGCAGTAGTTGGTGGATGCAATTAAATTTATGAAGAAGGGAAAGACTCCAGGTAATGATGGAATTATAACTGATATATTATGTGAAGAAATAAAAAAATTTTTAGCAAAATTATATACCAAATGTCTAAATCATAAAGATGTATTGGATGATTGGAAGAATGCAGTATTAATATTAATATTTTAAAAAGGTGATACAGAAGATATTACAAATTACAGACCTATCAGCCTTTTATCAGTTTTATACAAAATTTTTCCCGAGATAATTACAACTCGTGTATAGAGAACATTGGATTTCCACCAACCAAGAGAACAAGCTAGATTTAAAAGTGGTTTTAGTACAGTAAATCATATCCAGGTATTGAGAGAAGTTATAGAAAGGACAAGTGAATATGAGTTGCCATTATGCTTTGGATTTGTAGATTATGAAAAGGTATTTGATTCTATAAACATTTCTTCAGTGATTAAAGCATTGGATCATCAAAGTATAGATGCAGGATATTGTCATATTTTAAAGAATATTTATAAATATGCAACACCAACAATTAGATTACCTAATGATACTAACAAAGTCAACATTGAAAATGGTGTAAGACAGGGTGACTCCATATCTCCAAAACTTTTTACAGCAGTGCTGCAAGAAGTATTCTGTGGATTAAAATGGGAAGCTAAAAGAATGAAAGTAAATGGAGATTATTTAAATCATCTAGATTTTGCAGATGATGTAGTTGTTTTTGAAAAGAATGCTTTAAAGCTGCAGAAAATGTTGCAGGAGTTATCAGATGAAAGTAGGACTAAAGATAAATGTTAAAAAAGACTAAAGTAATGTTCAATGGATTTTCTCAAAATATAAAAATAAAAATTGATTATGATAAGTTAGAAGAAGTTAACAGCTACAAATACCTTGGTCAGATTATTAATACAGATGGAAACATAATGGATAAAATTAATCATAGAATTAAACTTGGTTGAAGTCCTTTTGATAGAAATAACTTGATACTAAAAGGAAATACGTCTATGTGTTTGAAAAGGAAGTTTTTAATAAATGTGTTTTACTAATTCTTACTTATGGATCTGAGATTTGGACACCTAATAGAAAAGCAATACAGAGACTTCAGATCACTCAAAGAAGTATGGAGAAATGCATGTTAGGAGTAACAAGAAAAAATCGAAAATGCAATATATAGGTAAGAGAACAAACAGGTATTATTGACCTCATTGAAAAAATTAAAAGACTGAAGTGGAGTTGGGCTGGAAATATTGCTAGAAGAAATGATAATAGATGGACAATTGAAACCTTAAACTGGATTCCAAGAGATTGTAAAAGACCCAGAAAGAGAATATGTGAGATGGATGGGTGAAATAAGAAAGAGTGCAGGGTAATGTAAAGAAGAGAAGCTAAAGATCGGAGAAGATGGATTAAATGTGGAAATACCATCATCCTGCAATGGATTGATAATGATTGATGATGATAATGATATATATAGTCTTTTTTAATGTGTCAAAGTGTTGGCCGGGAAGCGAACCCCGGGATAACTGCATGTAAGGCAGCTGTGCTAATCACTCGGCCACCAACGCTTGACTATATAGTCTTTTTTTATGTATATTTGTTTTAGATTTTGTACATATTTTGTTTTTGTATTTTATTTTACATTCTATTTAAAAGCTAAATAATTTAATAATGGTATATAAATAATTATATTGAAATTTAATTGAATATTAAAAAATATTGTAAATACGGTGTGTGTGTTTCAGTGCAATTGAAAATTAAAATTTATTATTTGTTTGTCTGCTTTCTGAATGGGTATATTTAGCTATTTAATGAGGTTTATTTAAACTTCTTTGAATTAAAAATCTCACTCCCTTTAGTCAAGTTGCAATGTTTAGCATCTATATAAATATATTAGACTATAGATAAAGATGGTCGTCCACATTTATTTAAAAAGAAGAGATTACTTGATCTGAATGAAATTCTTGATTGATATTATTTGTAACTGTTTAAGTGTGGACTGCTCTCATGTATTTACATGTATTTATATATTATATGTGCTTTAAGTGATGGTTTTATATTACGAACTTTTAGTATGTATTTATAAGTTATAATTTATTTACATATTAATAATCACATATAAATAAATATGTTGTATGGATACTGTTATTAACCAATGGTGAGAGGCACTCATATAATAATTATGCTTTTAATTGACAAAAAGAGTAGTTTTTTTTTGTGAGTTTTTTAATCTCTAGTTAAAGAACATCTAAATATATATTTTCCTGACCAATGTGAGGATAAATGGTTCAGTATTACAACACTGCTTTTGATATATATTTTACATTAAAAATTAATAAAAAATCTTAAGCATGTTTAGAAAAATCTTAACTAATTAAAAAAAATTTCATAACTTTCTACACCATCTCAAAGTCTATCAGCTTTATTTAACTTTAATTAAAAAAAATGAATATTTTAAAAAAACATCTTTGAGCATAGTATTCAACTGGTAATAATATGAAATCTAATGTTTGAAAATTCTTTCAGATAGCTGAAGTTTTTCAAACAATCTTAATAATCAGTCCATAGCCAATGTCGCTACCTATCCAATATCAGTGGTAAAGACATATTCAACTCTCTCTGGCTGAACAATAAAAGTTCAAAAATAATCTGAGCTGGTCAGATGAATATCACAAAAAAGTATATGATAGTCATATAGCAATTCTTTAACTACTGGTATGCATGTCCACTTTTACTTTTTATATCAAATTTCAAAATTATTTTTCCATATGCCAAAAATTAATATGAATAGTAAAAAATTATCAGTTTATGTACTTCTGACAGTGAATGAGGCAAATAGCCAGTGTACAGATTTTTCTATTTGTTAATGGAATCTGAAAATTTTTCATTTACACAATGTTATCTCTTGAAAAATCAGTTCTAAGCATTTAGCAGAAAATAAGTTGTTTTCAAAACTGACTATAGTCAGTTATTTCATTGTGTTTTATAAACATTTGTAAAAGAGAATGTTTTTTTCATATGTCATAGCATCGGCCGGGCCGCGAACCCACAACGCAACCAACTACTTGTTGCATGGGTACCTCGCTACATCTATTAACTACAATGTTAAACAATATTGAGAAAACAAAACTACAGAAATTGATTGATTTATATATATATGTAGAAGAATTGAATGGCATAGTGAGCTGCACATCTGCCTGCTTTGTCCCTGATGTTGAGTCAAAATTCAAGTCGGATGAATTATGGATTTTTTTTTCTAAATCACAAACAAGCCCAACATTTTTTTCAGGTAGATAGCCTATAACCAATCTAGCTTACTATCTAATAGTGGTTAGTAAATAGATATCCAGCCATTCTTAATTAGTATATCCAGTTAGTCTGAGCAAACAGATGAGAAGCTTCTGTAATGTAATTTAACTGTTGCTTACATTGGAGAGATATTTTAGTCTTATGGATATTGAATTAGGAATTTGTCAGATTTCAAATTCCAATGGGTCTTTTTGTAAAGGACATTTTTATAATAAGTATTTAATCATTGTTAAAAATTGTTTAGTATTGTTTGTAAGACAATAAGTTCATTCTTCAAATCTATATACACATCCTGTCCAAAATGTATTAAATACAGCTTTATTTAGAAAGAGAGAATGATAGTTAAAAATTTATTAAGACATTGCATTTTTAACACGTACTTAATAAAACAGTATTTACCCTTTATATTAATGACGCATCCTGTGTATGAAATTTGCTTGCTGCAGGACTCCACTTAATGCAAACATACTCGAACACGCAATTATTTGTATTTTTAATGGAATATTTATAAAATAACAATAGATCAAATTAACTGTAATTTTCCATTTTGATTTTAATAATACATTATATCATCATATTTTTAAAGCTGCATTTTATAATTTTAATGAGCCTATTAAAAGTATATTGTCTAATAAACTTGAAGATTTCTTTAAAAAAATATAATCGCGTATTTTTATTATCAGGCCACTTGCTGCTACATCGAATATACATGTAATAGACTTTAAATAGTCTATTGCACAACAGAGAAAAGAAAACATTATTCATCAGACTGCCATATGCCAGGTGATAAAGATTTTCCATCATTGTTATACCCATTAGCGAAGGTTATTGATGCATCAATTTATCGACCAATTTTAATTAAATTAACCAGAAAACATTTCCAAATTTTAATCAACTCAGTTTAGAAATCTGGTTTTGTGATCATGGCAATCGATTGTATTACATAAGACTACGATTCCTTTATAAATATAATGCTACTATACATCTATTAATAAGGAATTCTGTGCTTTGTATATTTCTCCTTTTCTATAAATATATATAGTATGAATGCAAACACATACTTTATTAAACGAAAGAAAAAAAAATTTAATAAAAATATTTCGTGTTGATATTCATTGAAGCGAACCAATAGTTTCATTATAGCATAAACATATATATTAAATGGTCTAATAAATTCGTTTAGAGTAAATATTTAATTTTTAAATTGTGATATCTAAATTGTATTATTTAATTTTTTGTCAAACGGCAAATACGGTGTTATTGATTTGATCCAGGAGTTCAAACGAAATAGGAAAAAATAGACGTAAGAAAGATAAACTCAAGCCCTCTTACTACACACGAAATCAATAAAGATTCCTAGCTATGTTATGATTAATCATTTCTGCTTATATAAAATGAATAAAATTCACACAAAAAAAATTAATAAACTGGACATAAATGTGCATGCATATATTTTCGCAAGAGTGAGATTTGAATTATATCACCAACGCACCAATGCTTCTTTTTGGGTAATTCTTTTTTTCCATCCAAATGTTTGAATTGATGCGGATTTTTCTAGCTTTTGTAAAGAAAAAGAATTTTATTTATACATAATTCATCGTTTTTAATCGGACCAATGTGCGGAATAAAGTTATCTTTCAAAGGGAAAATTGGCAATGTCTTCCCAAAAGAGTGTACTTGCAGATAGGCATATAGGCTTAAATTATATTTTTCTCTTAAAATAAAAAATAAAACTAGCACACAATTAAAGACGTGAGTACAAATACAATTCGTAGAAAAAAAATAATAAAAAGTTGTATCTGTTTGGTCACATGTTTCAAGAATTTATTTAGTGGTATATAGCTAAAGTGGCTATTTAAACAAGCTTCTGCATGTCATGGCCTCTTCAGCAGCTTCTATTGAGAACATTGAAATAGAAGACATATTCAGGGGTATATTCAAATGCCAAGTAGATAGAGTTTACTTTTATTCTTCTCATAACTATTTAGACTATAGATAAGATTAGCTAATATTTATGACTTGTTTTTTAAAAAAAAATAGGATTGCTTCACATATTATAAATTCTACCCAGATTCAAACACCAAACCATGAGCAGAGTACTATCTATAATATACAATACCCTTACATTAAACCACTCTCTTTTAAGCTATGAATAAATAATATTCTGTACGTTTAACAAATTTCAAAAATAGAATATATCCATCTATTCTTAAACATTTTTATATTTATAAGTTTACCAGAGTGAATTTAATATACTAGCCACATAAAAATATCCCACTAATAATTATTAAACAAATAATGAATTATCAAAGGGTGGGAAACAGAAATTCTCTTTTAATAATTTTGATTAGAAGTTTATAATTGTTAACATGAAATAAGCATAGCTTAATGTAAATATAATTAAGGGACAAAACCATTCTCCCTTAAACTATGACTAAATAATACTGTATATTTAGAAAAGATCATTAGTAGAATAGATCCATTTATTCTTAAAACTTTTGATATTTTTAAGCTTATCTTTGGTAATAATAATAAAAATTCAGAGTGAATATAATACACCAGTCAAGAATAAGCTTATAAATTCCAAAACCTTTAAGAAAAGATGGATCCATTCTATACTTGTATTAGAGAGTATTTTTTATTCATAACCTGAGGGGAAATGATTTATCCCTCTTAATTACATATTCATTAAGTTAAGCTAATTTTATGTTTATAATTATTAATTTCTATTTAATTATTAAACCAAGGTTATTAAAAGAGAGATTCTGTCTCCTCCCTTGGATAATTGATTTAATAATTATTAATGCTATAGTTCATTTGGCTATATATTAATATCACTCTTGTTGGCAAAAGTAAGCTTACAAACATAATACTAAGAATAATTGGATTCATCCTATCCTTCATCTTACTAAACATACAATATTATTTATTCATAGTCTGTAGGAGAGTAATTTGTTCACTTTAATTACATATATTTTGTGTTTAGAATTTATTGAGGTTACTGGGAGTAAAAAAAAAATCATTATATATATATAAACAATATGATTAGTGTAACATGTTCTAACTGGCCTATTGTTTTTCTGACAAGTATTGAAACCACATACAAATAAGATTATATTGAGAATCCCTTGGCACAGCTTAAAGCTTTATACTGAAAGACAAGCTAGTTTCAAAAACATTTGAAAAATGAGCAAAATCATGGCAGATGCACATTGGCTAATTAAATGGCTAGAAATTGAAATTTACAATCTTTGTTCATACAAAAAAGTCTCATTTCAGATAAATGCATTATTTAAAAATTATCCCTCTAATAAAAAAAAGGTGTAAATATGGTAAAACCATTCATATGACTACATGCGAATAATATATCATTTACTTTCTACCATGTTGTGCATTATCAATACGAGCTATTTTTCATATTATATTTTTTTCTCATGGAGTTCCAACAAATTTACAGATTCACAGTCCTTACATTTCATTTCATAACTATAAATCAAATTTGTTTGTTTATTTCTATTACTAGGTACTATATTATATCAATGTTTTGACTTCTACATTTATGCACTCTATAAAAACTATAAATAAATTAATTTGGATAATCATTAAGTAACCTAGTACTTTTAACTTCCTAGCAAACTGATAAGAAATTACAGGCTTCTGAAACTATGGCATTGTATCTTATTTTGATTTTCAGAAGCTAACTTGAGTAAGAGACAGATAAAGGTAATTTAGGTAATATATACAATTATTAATCATGATGTCAGATTATATGTAGTCATACGAACAAATATCAGTGTTCTCTTGCAGAATATAATTTTAAAATAATAATTGTTGTTCAACATATTAAAAAATATCTCTTACACTATATTTCTCATAAAATATATCATAAAATATGTTGGAGATTTGAACATCTATGATCTCTTTGATAAGTATCTATTTTAAATCATGTAAAATTCAAATACAAAAATACCAATATCTGGTACTGGAGCAGTAATGTAAATGGTTATTTTAAAGTGGTTGATAGTTAATCAGTTTTAAGTCAATTGATTAGGGATGTTTGAACAGTAGGTTCCATTATTGGATCTTTTATTGATAAGAAATTAATGACTAATTACTAAAAAAACATCAAATAATAATCAAAATTCAGTAATTATAACATATTCCTTAGTTTGAAAAAAATAAAATGATAACCGGAATACAACTAGTCTAATTGATTTAGCATGTGTTTTGCTACTAAATGATACAATGGCTAACTATTTATCAAAGGAAGTTAATATTATAGATACGTGACCTTTGATCTTTCTAATCTGTAAGTATGAAGAATAATATAAATATGCATAAGTAATATAGTATAGTGGTTGCCCAGGATAGCAAACGTACTTAATTATTCAAAATTATTTAAAGCTCTTTTAGATTTAAAATACTATTATTAAGAACTTTATGCATGTATGTGTGTGTGTGCAGAGGTGAAATATATAAAAGCATTTTACTTTGAAAAATAAATATATCATTTATTAAAATAAATTTTAATAAAGAACTTAAATCCACGTAAAATAGCTTAAATTTAAAAAAAAGGATACTTTAGTATTATTTAACCGATGACATATTACACTTATCGATTTTCCTTCTGGTAGACGTCGTCGATGATAACATGACAACACTGTCATGATTAATCTATGGGAGAGTCAATTTTTGGATTTTTTTTGACCTGCAAGATTTAAAAATCGGAGAGAGCTTTGAGAAATTTTGTCATTTGTCTGTCTTTTGTGATTTTGCTACCCACGGCATTACACTGATTTTTTCATTGAAATCTTGGTAATTTTCATTTTTGTTTCTAATAAATAATGTCATTTCGATGTATATTATTTTGTAAATTCTTCTGCAATTATAAAAAGTACAATTAATTTATTTTATTTTTAATTTCTGAATTATATTATACAGAAAATTTTTTTTTTGTAAATTCATCCTCAATTATAAAAATTAAAGCTACAAGAGTAATACAATGTCTGGCATTGTTGGTGGATTTGTAAATAATAATATAGGTTTTTTGAGACTACAGCATGTATTGCCCATGCCTTCGGCCTGTCAAAGCCATTGGAGCCCCCCTGTCAATTCCAGCACTACATGCTGTATTTTTGAATTGAGCATAATATAGGTTTTTTTTCAGAGTAAAGCATATATTGGCCATGCCTTCAGCCTGGAAAAACCACAACGCTACATGCTGACTTTTCTAATTTTCAGTCAAAAAATGAGACACATTTTCAAACTGTTTGTTTTATATATTTTTAACATGAAAATTGAGCTAAATACCATCGGAAATATTGCAAAGATAAGATAATTTTTCATGCAAGTACATTTATTTTTGTTATAAAAATTTGTAATATAGAGTACCTTTTAAGTTAATGTCCAGGTCATCATTAATAATGCCAGATTCACATTAAATCAGGAAAAGTGTTCTTTGTCTATTTATTTTAAATTTACAAAAAAAAAATTTGTACATATTTCTGCAATTATCAAATTTACACTTAATTACTTTCAATTTCTAAATTATCAAACTTTCACTTAATTATTTTTAATTTCTAAATTATTTTGACGCATGCATGTATATTTTTTAAATTTTTTTCAGGACCAACAAACATGGTGGTAATTGTTATCTACCCAATGGTCACCTTTAGTATTTTCCAACCAGTGACATATTACCCTGAAGCCATATCAGTCTGATCTTGCGATCTTTAATGTACCAGGTCCATGTGATCTGTGGACCAATGCAATAGCTAAAATTTGTCTGCAGATCACATGGACCCGGCACATTAAAGATTGCAAGATCAGACTGATATGGCTTCAGGGTAATATGTCATTGGTTGGAAAATACTAAAGAACCAAAAAATGAAATTTTTTTTTTTTTTTTTGTGGTTTGAAGAAAATATAATTTGATCATATTTACTGATTAAAAATAATCTACAGACAACATTTAAGAGATAATATTTCAATTTATTACTGTCTTTTAATTACTGGTCGATTGCATACTTGCAATTAAAAAAAGAATAAAGAATTTTGATGAGAGAAAATATAATGGGGACATATTTCTGGGAAGATTCATTCATTCATTCATTCATTGTTTTAATTTGAGCTGGACTGGAAAGTTTGACAGTTTAAACTTTTTAGCTTTTGTGAACTTTTAACATGTCTAAAAAAATATTTCATGGTTACTATATTATGTGAAGCAAAAATCATCCTTGTCAGAAATATGAAATCTAAGGATCATTTATTGATATGCCAAAGAATATGCATTGTTAGGCACTAAAGTATACTAACTCAGCATACACTTTCTAGATTTCTTCTGGAGATTCCTGAACCCAATTCTAAGATCTAACCCAAGATTAATTTTAAATGCCTATGGAAATGTGTGCCTCAATTGACTATTTTGTTTTGAAAAATGAACACTTCAAAAGGAAATCATTAGACAAAGATTTAACATTGCAATGTTGTGCCATTCTGATCAGTAATGGAAGTGTTAAAAAAAAATATACCATGGTAAGATTATTCTTTTTAAAACTTTAGAAAAAAAACTACTGTATATTAAAATGGCCTTAAGTCACTATAATCTGATTTCTTTGTTAACATTCATTTTTATATATATATATTGTAACGATATATAAATATGCCGTTACATTAATTTAAAATAAAAACTTAAAAGTTCGCAAATAAAAATAAATTTATTAAAAATCTAAAAGCTAAAAAAATTAAAGAGTTGTAAACATATATATATTCGCACAGATGCAAAATTTTAAAAATAAAAATATGTGAACGTACTTTGTTATAAAAAAGTACAAGATTTAAAGATAAAATATTTTTGTAAATGGAAATGATTGTTTTATAAAGTAATTGAAAAGCAAACTAGCCCTCAAGGCTCTTATATACTGTAATTAAAAAGTCAGAGGATAAGATAGATAAGAGAATAAAAAGAATTAGCTTGACCAATGGAAGCACCAAGCCTCAGCCCGGACCATAATGAAAATGATGGATTAGTGATGTTTTGTTGGTTGAATCTGTGTGGATACTATAAAAAGAGAAATACAGTTTCCCTGAGTTTCCAGCTTGCTTTTGTGAGAAGGGCGATAGGATGCACATATCGCTCTCCCTCTCACTTATCTCAAATGAAATGACTGTAATACCAGGATTGTTCCAGCTAAGGCTGCCTTCAGATAGGCCAGGTTTCAAATAAAGACTCTGTGGAAATTAACACCAGGAACCGGGAGCTCTTCTACCTTAAGCTATATGAACTGAACAATTGTTAAAATCATAAAATTAATTAAGAACTTTTGTCAAGAGTTGACAAGTTTAATAAACAAGCTAACCTAAATTTTGAATGGACTTTTATCTGACTTTTGTAAGTTTTCAGATCAATTAATAATGTTTAATTTTATATGTTTTACATTTGATAAAAATCATTTCCATTTTTTTTCTTATTGTATAAATTATTTAAATGCATGAAATTTAAGTTGGGTACAGATGTTGCATAGATTCGTTAGTGGTTAATTATGTTGCTGTTTCATATTCGATTGAAATATATAGGTCATTGATGTCAGTGCGGCATCTTATGATGAATGCTATTGGGTTTCTTGTATTCCCTCTGCAATTGACGTTATCTATGACTTTGTATTTTGATCGTTTAGGTTTATTTTGAAATGTTTTTAACCGTGGAATCTGTGCAGCCGATCTGTGCTCAACAATATAAAACAATTTTTTATAAAATTCATCTGTGTGAACGTATCTAAATATTAAATTTAAGTCGGCATGAATGGCTATATAGTTTTGTAAAGTTATATTAAGGGAGGGTAATCTTAGGTTATTCGTTTCGTAGTTGAATTAGGTCAATGGATTGGATATATTTGTGTAATTAGTAGATGTAGTATGAGTTTTGCTACATGCAGAATCCCTGTATATGCCACACAAACCCTTTTGCCTATGGATGGGATTGTAAGTCGGCAAAAATGACTGCAGTCACTTCCTATGGAGTTTTTATTTTATTGTTCTTCTTGCCATACAGATGTAACATTCCTGTATTGGACAAGAGTCAATGTCTTCTCTAACTATACTGTTCAGATGTCCATTCCTGACAGTATAATATATTGTGTGCTGTTGTATTTTCATGCTACATTGAATACATTAATGTATCAGATGGATTGATGCCGGTTTGACTGCGAACTTTTGGCCTAAGGTTAAATAAGGGATAGAATATTTTCTTTTCAAATGCAGATCTATGTAGTCTATTCATATTCGATCCTCTAAATAAAATATTAAACTCATTGCCATCTATTTAAATGTAAAATTAAAAGTTAATGTAAAAATCTTAAATGTTAAATTTATTCCTCAAAATTTAAAATGATTCAAAATTTATATGTGCATAAATAAATGTTTGTTTGTTATTTACTGGCAGTGGCTTTTATTTTTTTATATATACAAATTAAACAAGTTATTTCTTATCTCTGTGTCTCCATGAGCTAGTGACAATGGGCTAACAATCTAAATATTTAAATAAAGTGGAATCTTAACAGCGCGTATCTGCCTACTTTATAATTTTTTCTAGGCTCAAATGCCGAGAGGGTGCCCTGTAGTGCAGATATTGTAGACTGCTGTCTTCACTTTTATTTGAATGGTTATAATATATTAGTTGGCTAGTCATTATAAATATTTCACTGTTACTGCATTATGTGAAGCAAAAATCATTCTTATCAGAAATATGAAACCTAAGGATCATTTATTGATACACCAAAGACCATGCATTGTTAGGCACTAAAGTATACTAACTCAGCAAACACTTCTTAGATTTCTTCGGAGATTCTTGAACCTGAACGCTAAGGTCTAACCCAAGATTAATTTTAAATGCCTATGGAAATGGGTGCCTCAATTGACTATTTTGTTTTAAAAAACTGAACATTTCAAAAGGAAATCATTAGACAGAGAGAACATTGCAACACTGTGCCATTCTGATCAGTAATGGAAGTGTTAAAAAAATAAAATACCAGGTAAGATTATTCTTTTTAAAACTTTAAAAAAAAACTACTGTATATTAAAAAGGCCTTCAGTCAGTATAATCTGATTTCTTTGTTAACATATTTCAAAATACTAGTGTTGATTTTTGGGAGTTGGTTAGAAAATATAATATGTTTTAGGTTCAATTATCTCCATTATTATCTACTTTAGATCTGACTATGAAATTTGCACTTGTTTTAGTTGTATTTAAAGATGCTTTCCTCACGGTTTCCGATACAATAAAATGGCTTCTCAAAGTGTGACTGAATTGTCATTTTCACCTGAGTTACTGATACAATAGGCAATTATTTACACAAATTTACATGATCTTCAAGATGGATTATCCCCTCATTCTCAGTGGCACTTAATTAGTTGAAACATTAAATCTTCAGTATCCTTCCATCTTCTTTCCAACAATATATATATAAACAAAAAGACTTATAAATCCAATAAATAATATTATATTTCAACCAGAGGACTGATTTTCATCAGAAAGAAAAAACCAGTCCTCTGGTTGAAATATATTATTTATTGGATTTATAAGTCTTTTTTTGTTTTTATATGTATTTCCTTTTGGTTAGTTTGTGTGTATATATATATACCTGGCTCAATCAGAAGATATCAAGGACTGCCTTTGCTGAATACCTTCCTAAACAAACCCTGACCCTGCTTTGAAAATGTTGACAATTAAGTGGCAAATGTATATACAATTTTTTTGTCATATGTCAAATTTTAATTAATTTACCTCTCTCTCTCTCTCAGTCCACATCATAAGAAGTTTGAAATTTCAACATTATGTTTCCACTAACAAAGTTTTATCATTGATAACATTATAACTTATCCCTCATTAAAAAATTGCAGCTTATTATGAGTTTACACAATCAAATACTATCATTTCCAACAATCCAAGAATATAGGTATTTAATCATTTATAATGACTGACTGACGGTTATCTTTTTGCAATTACATGTACATTTAATTTACATTTTTAAAATAAAATTCATTTTCTTCTATTTATGTGAATATAGTGAATGAGCCTTATGTTTAACGACAATATATAAAAATGTACAAATTTTAAAATCAATTATTTGAAGGCTAAATCTTATGACCTTATTTTTATATTACTGCAATAATAATTGGAATAGTCTTAAATATCTGTATGCTAGCAATAACAGTAAATGTAGTATTAGGTGTGTGTATGGCTGAAGAGGATATCTCTATATGAGTTTCAACAGATATATGTAAGGCATGCATGTTAGTATCTATGTTATCTTGAGGATATAGAGTTGGCAGTAGTTATTAACTACGATTATTCTTTAAATATTTAAATTATTTCAAAGTGTGTGTGTAGTTTTTTTTTTTTTCATTTACAGTAAAATAAATTCCTTACTATTTTAGAAGGCATATTTAGGCCCTGATTTAACAATTCAGAAAGATACATACTTTTTCTCCTGAAGAAAATGTGAACAAAATCCAATGTGATTTCTGATAGTGAGGACATTTGTATTATTTCTCAATAAGCACATCCAACGACTGATTTCACAATACAGAAATATATATTTCCTGTTCTGAAAAAAATTTGTGAACAAAATCAAAATGATTTTTGATGAGGAGGATATTTTATATTAAAAAATTGTTATTGTATATTTAAAGAACATATTTGTTTTGTGCAAGCAAATGTAAAAATTTTATTTTGTGAGTTTTCAGTCCATGTACTTTTCATTTTATGAAGCAAAAAAAGCTTTTATACATTGTTTTATAATTATATGGAACTCTATTGATGGAATTTGTGTGCCAAGATTTAAATGAAAAGTTGATTTAATTAAATTAACTAGATGGACACTTTAAAATATTTATAAATATTATTCATACAGTATCAAATGAATATTACTTAAAGTGTTGTTTAATATGTCTAAAATGTTTGTAACATTCAGAATGTAAATGTACATTAAGTATTTTGAATGGTTAAAAAACTACTGTAAAAAATTTTCATGGTAAAAGTTTTTAAATAACATAATTTGCTAGACTATCCAGTTCTGAGAGTTTTATGGAGGGAAATGGTGGTTCCTCTCTCATTTAAAAAAAAAGCTAAACATTTATTTACTAGCAGAATGGTAATAGACTGAATACCTGAAAGAAAAATTCTTAATTTTCTTAAAGCTTGGGAAAAAAAGTAATTTGGCACAGATTCAAATCCTAGATTTTGGATTATGACAGGTAGATGTGTTAACAATAATAACATGAGGCCCTTTAAAAATCAATATGATTTATCCTTTGCTTTCACACTAGGTTATCTTTATATTAATTTATCTCTTTAATTTTGTTTTAATAATCTGTTTTCAGATACTAATTTTATTTACTTAATTGTATTATCACTTTGTGTGTGTGTTTATGATTAAATGCACTTAATATTTTTCAGATGACTTTAATTAGATTAGTTTTAGGTTTATCAATAGAAATTCTATTTTATTATTACTGTTCTTAAGAATCTTCTGTTAAATTTAAAATTTAAACATATCAAGTAATATTAAAAATTCTGACATTGGAGTAAGTATACAAAGTAATTTTAAAGTTATATTAATGTTTAATAGAAGATAAAAAGCAAAAAAATATTAATTATCAAAAAAAGATATATTAACAGGAGAAAACACTCTCTGATTACTGCTGTAGAACTTTAATTTATATAAAAAACAAACATTAGATATTTATGGTAACTACATAATTAAAAATAATTAAAATTAGTTGTTAGAGAGAAAAGGAAATATGGATCTAATACTGTAAAATGAACAAAAAATAATGAGAATATTCATTTTATTTCTTATTGTTTTGCTTAAATACAGTATTGACTTTACAGATTTTTTTTTGTTTAAGTGAATTCAATTGTATTTAATGTAAAAAAAAAATATTTCGTATTAAATCTTTATTGTTTGACATTTTTTTTATTTTAAATATATATTTAAATAAAAAAATTATTAGAAATAAAAAAATAACTTTACAAATTAAAAAACTATTAACATTTTCAATAAAAAGCATTCCATGTTTGCCACCATATAAATTTTCATCAACATTAATATGCTTATAAAATAAAATATACTTCAAAACAGTTATATGTAAATATCATCTACTTATGAGAAAATAAGTAATTAATAATTTAATATTAAAAATATTTTTTTCCTGCTAATATTAATATAAAATAAAATAACTATCAAATCTTTATATTATGGTGTGCATAGAAATGCATGTTATCCTTGATAGAGTATCCCCTTATTACTGGTTGCAGCTGACATCTTAAAATAGTAGCTAAACATTAAATGACAGAAATCCATGAAAATCACATTAATGTTACAGCGTTAAATATTACTCATACAAAATATATGGAAATCACATACTGCATGCAGCACCATTGATATACACATATAAGCAACGTGTAAAAAATTAAAAAGAAGAAAATTAAAATAAAATTATTTGTATTATAATAATTTTTGATTTTATTAGACAGGAACTTTTTTTTTATTAAAATAAAACTACAACCACTTCAATTCTATTTTGCTTCCCTTTTCTTCAAACTAAACATGTTTTAATTAGTAGTAAAAATTATATATCTATATAAATAGTTTGTTTGTGAGTTTATAACTCAACAAATATTGCACTAACTTTGAACAATCTTATAATTTTCCTTTTTTGTATAGAATTTTATTAGGATACTGTACCATTCAAATGTACAAAATACTAACATTGACAAAAGAAGGTAGAGATTATTAAAAAGAAAAGAAAATGAGTTAACAAAAAACAGATGTATTTTAATAATTATTAAATCTATTCTTTTTGGTCACCCAGAAAATGTAAGAGTGTAATTAAAAATAGAGATTAAAACTCAATTTAATTATAGGTAATTGATGAAAAAGAATGTCTTATCTATAGTTTTTTTATTAAAGATGGTCGACAGGAATGTCAGGTTATAACAAAAATTAATTAGAAAAAAAATTTGGTTTTAATCTTGTAAAATATTTATATCTATGTATAACTTTCTTTTGCATTATATTTCTTTGTAAAGTATACATTTCATTCTGCAGTTAAAAGTATTTTCTTTCACAGCCAGAAATGAAAAAATATCTGTTTGATTGTATAATTTATTTGAAAGTATAAAAATAAAAATATGGTAATAACAATTGCATGGAATTAAATACCCATAGAAACAAAATTATATAAAAGAAGAAAGAAAAGGTGTGATAAAATAAATGTGTAGTGGATGGCAGGAAGATATATAAAGAGATCCAGTCTTATAAAGAGAAGAAAATATCAAGAAGTGACAAGTAAAGCTGAAATTAACCAAGAATGTTAAGCTGTTTATGGTGAACTTATGCTTCAATTGCTGAGATTTTAGTTGCTGTACTAATTGAAATTGAACATGGTTAATGATATGGAAGCCCATACATATATTAGAAAGTGATTTATATGTGTATCTGTCGATATCTTCCTTTATAGCCCTACTTCTGGATTGATGCTTTAAATCAAATCGCCATATCAATATCATGATCAGTTCCCAAAACAACTGATAGAAGAAGAAATTTCTGAAATGCAATGATTATCTTTTAAGTAACAAATTGTAGACAAACTCAATAAAAGTCACAACTAAAATCTATAGCCATGAATACATTATGAATCAATTAAATAAAAATATGCATTAAGATTTGAACTAACTATTTATAAAAGCCTTCCTTCAATGAACTTAACAGAAATTTACTAATGAACTATTTTAAAAAACTTTACTTCATGTAGTGTATTTTAATAATTTGATAGTATTTATATGCCTTATTATGACTAATTTATAATATTGATTTTCTTTGATATATGTTAATCTATAAATGGGTGTGATAAAATGAATAGGCTATAAAATGCATTATATTATTTCTTGTTGTTATTATTAAATATTTGTTTTAAAATATAGTATGTCTTTGATTATAAAAGTGCCTGTAAATTTTTGTTTTGTTTTGAAAAAAATTGTAATTTGCAACATAAAAATGTATAAAAAATTTATATAGCAATTCTTTTTGAATGACATAATAAAAAACTGAAAAGCAGGCAGCATTGATTAAAACATTGCAAACTTTGAAAATTATTTAAATGAAAGTATAATTTTTGATAAAGCAAGATAAATTTGATTTTGTAACTATATTTTAAGTTAATTAAATTGCATTTGTAATCACATATTTAATTTCTTGTTTGAATGATGGCAATTTAAATCAATTATAATAATGAATCTGATAAACTTTTAGAATTTCAATTTAAATATATATTTTATTTAACACATGTTAAAGTGAAATTTAAAATTGCACCATATAGCAAGAGAAATATTACTGAATTTGATAAATTTTTATCACTACTCTTTAAATATATTCTCACATCATAAAGTAAGATGTTGTGCCCATTGAAGTACGTAGTTGAGAAATAAAAAAATAGTTTTTTGTAATCCAGGTAAAATTTTATTGAATAAATATATTTTAAATTATTTAAAATTTGTTTGGACCACATATTTAATCTCACTTCCATATATTATGACAATACCTGCGAAATATAAAATAATTTACTTTAAAATTATTGTTTAAGTTATATTTTTTGTGATGCCACTATTGATAATTGTTTTACATAAATATTATGTAAATATATATTAATTATCAAACTTTCTATAATACGAGAGGACAGCTAGAGAAAAGGAGGGAATTAATGGATAAAAATTTTATTTGATATTCAATACATTAAAAATTGAAAATGGAAAACATAAATATATTTTGCTTATCAAATTCTAATAACAGCAATGAGACATTTAGATAAATGGACAGAATTAGCAAGGAAAATTTTTATTTGGTATTCAATACATCAAAAATGGAATTTAGAAAATCAAACATCAAAAAATTTCTACTGCTCAGAATATATCATCTTTATATATATATAAATTAGAAATATATTTTAATAATCAACTGCTTTATATATTTTTTTTTTATTATTATTCTAAAGTATGCAAATCAACAACAGTTAAAAATGGCCTACATTGTTTATAAAAATACATTACAATAGTTATTATTTTTTCATATAAATATTATTTAAATATATTTTAATTATCAATTGCACTATATTCTTTAAATCTAATAATGCAAGTAAAGCCAAGAGTATAGCTAATATATACACATAAATTTAAAATATTTTTGCCATGTTGGAGTTTATTTAATCTATAAATTAGAGTGTGATAATAAAAATAATTTGGATCACTTGACTACAGAATTTTCAACACATCTTTCATGATCACTAGATTTTATTATTAAATAATGTTATGATTTTAATAACATTTTTATATAATCTTGAATGCACATACATTATAAAAATAATTTAGTATTTACACATAACTGAAAATAAAAAGTTAAAAAGCAGTTCAGTAACTATCTATAACTTAATAAGCAAAACTATTGTGAATGCTATTTTTTATTTTTTTAGGTTTTAACTCCTCAATTCATTTTCATGCATCATGTCATTGTTGGTGCAATTGGCCCATTGTGTTTGTTTAACAGTTTGTGGTCAAAGTTGTCGCAATCTCACAAAATTTTGTAGTTTGGGGTGTTATGATGATGATGCAATCACTATATCTTTTCTATATTGTTTTAAGCCTATCTATCTTCTTATATTACTGTGTGCAGTTTTATTTTATTGCAAATTTAAAAATTATTAGTTAAAAAAAGGTATGAAGATGTTCAGCATTATACAGATCTTTTAAATAAGGACAATTATCAATTTGCACCATAATGTCATGAGGTAAATGGACCAGATGTCAATAGAAATGATAATTTCTAATTGGTAGAGTGTTTTAGCCAAGGTAAATAACAGAATAATTTACATTTCTAAAAAAAATTGTAATTTTCAGTAATTTGAATACAAATTAAAGCATTGGTGGTCGAGAGGTTAGCGACAGCTGCTTTACAAGCAGTTGTGCCGGGTTATCGGGTTCGCTTCCGGCTGATGCTATGACATATGAAAAAAAAAATTAAAGATTATTTATACAATATTTTTGTAAAAAACTTATTTTAAACCAAACTCTTACATCATCAAAAAAAGATTTTCCTTGAAAACATTTAGACAATTCTTAAAAAGTTTGTTATGGCAAAGCGAAAGTAGATTCTACTGGATAAACTAGAATTGTCTTTGTCAAAATGGTAAAGAAAGTTTTTTTTAGTTTTAATAACAATAAATAATATTTTTACTTTTAATATCTTTTTCTTTCTTTGCTGATGACTAACTCTAAATTTGCTTTCATTTTAATAACAAAGAATTCAAATATTTTTTGAATAGATAAATTTATCCAATGATGCCAAGTGTTTTTATTATAGTAGATAGTAACTCCATTTAGAATTTTTTTATATTTTGTAAATGTCAAATATTGATTCTTAAAATGTCTATTAGTTGAAAGCTTTCATTTGTAATAAATAATATTAAGATTACAACTATATTAGAAAAAAGATTTAATTGTAAAAATAAAATGCTCAAATATGGAGGAATATGTACAAAATTCTCATTAGAGACTATTCAAAATAGAAAGATGGAGTTTGTTGCTAAACAGATTAAAGATATAAATTTAAAGTAAAGACTCTGAATGATTTTAATAATTGAAATTTGTTTAAAATTTTAATTCTAATTAAATTAAATAGATGGTAACAGCTAACAATATTAAGAAAAATAATTCAAGAGATTACAGAAATATCTACTGAAAAGAAAGAATATCATTGTGCTTTTGTAAATTCATCTTTTAATAACACTACACTTTAAAAATAAGTTCTAATATAATTTCTTTACCAGGTTTTTATTTTGTTTGTAAAATATTTTAAAAATTGATCTATTAATTTAGATTTTATTTGAATATTTAATTTTTATCAGAAAATTAATCAACTGAAAATTTACTGACATCAAATAGAAATCACTACTGGTAGTAACATTTTTATTAGAAATTAACTACTATTAGTAACTTTCTTACAATTTTTATTATTTATAATTAAAAATTGATTTTAAATTTTCTAAAAATATTTTTATTTTGAAATTATGTTTTGCATTAAATTGCCTTAAATAAACAGTTAAGATTTTTTCCACCGTTAAAAGTTTTTGTTTGTCTAAACACTAAAATGATGTTTGTTTCTGTTTATTATTCTTTTTTATTTACAAAGCTGAAATCATACTTTCCAAATTTTTTTTTTTAATTTATGCTTTTAACAACCTTTTTTTTTAAAAAAAAACAACAACAACAACATAAATGTATAACAAAATAATGGGCACTACAGATGCAAAAAGTAATCCAATGACCCTACTTAAATTATGATTCTTTTTTCCTAAAAAAAAAAAAACAACAACAACAACAACTTTATAGATAACTTTAAAAAAAATAAAAAAGATTTATCACAGTTGATTTTTAAAAAATATTGAAGCTACCTGTTATATCTTACAAAACATTTACATTGGTGTGCATTTCATAAAAAATGAGAGAGGAAAAATTAATCAATTCATATTAATTTTTTGAATGTTATGATATAAAAATGTTTAATATATTAATAATTACAATACTGTATATGATTGCTACTACATAAAGAATCTGTACAGATATATTTATATTAAATAGTTTTATATTGTTATTAAAAATAAATTTATTATGATTAAAATATTAATATATATAAAATATAGATATTATATGCAATATTTCTATAAATTTTCAGCAATGTACATGTTTTTTTTAAAAACAAGAGATTTATGAGAGGATAAGATGTATATTGATGAATTATTATTATTATTTGTTCATTTAATTCAAAAAATTACTAATCCAGGAAAGTTAGGATCTGTGAGGGCTGGATTAATTAATCTAACTGTATATATATATATATTTATTTGCTGCCAAAAATGGTGTCAATTTTATTGCACTAAAAACTATATTGTTTCCTATTTAATGCATTAAATTTCAAAAATTAGTATCATGCATTATGGATAATCAAACAAAATTCATATATAAAGAGGCGATCAAAATCTTTATAATTAAAACTCTGTTTTAAAAAAAAATGAAAGAGAATTTTCTTCTATCATACTAAAACATGAATAATTAAAATCTTATTGTTGTATTTTTTTTTTCAAAAAAGAAAAAAACACATCTGTATCTTTTAACTTTTACTTAGAAGATAGAAAAATAATTCAATATGTAATTTATTAATATTATAACAAAAACTTAAAAAAAAAACTGTACTTTTTAGAGTTGCAAATCTGACTTCAGGCAGAAAACATTCTATTAAAACAAATATTAGAAAGATTAAAGAAATTTGACTTTTTTTAATTTAATAATACAGTACTATCAAAACAGTTTTTTTAAAAAATTATATGCAGCTTCAAAATATTTTTTTATACAAATATTGTTAAAAAAATATTTCCATTTTTATTAAGTATACACCAAAAATTAAATTATAGATATTACAAATAGCAGTTCATTAACTTTACTTAATTTTTTCTTTATTTAACAGACGTAAAATTGGGATATAAAATGATCCCTTCCCGGCTTAGAGATTGAATAAAAACATGTAGAATATTAGCAATTGTAAGAATAATAGCCATGGATATTACAAAAATAATTAGTGAAAATGTGCCAGGTAGTCTATTTGACGCACATTCAAAAGCTTTCATTTTTACGATATATGAAGCAAAGGATAGGGAGAGAAAAAAAAGACCATTTTCTCTAATGACAGGATTTTATTCCTTTTTCTAATATTAAAGTTTCGTTTCGCTATTCACATATACTGACGATAGCCCAAGGCCAAACATTGCCCGTATTGTGGTGAATAACGTTTCAACTCATTAACGTAGATCGCGCATTTTACAACAATAATTTTAGCACGTTACCAGAGGCGGATTACACTTTTTCAATATGAGCTTTACGTTTAATTTTTCTATTGAATTGCACCTCTTTTTCAACTAACCTTGGCAATGTCGCTTGTTGTGATTTATTTCTGGACTAATATAATTGGTGTAGCACTTTGCAAAAGAAGAATCCTCTCGCTAGTCAAATATTTCTTAAAGCATTATAACGAGGAGGGTAACTAAAGTGTTCGTCGATTCACAAACGGGATTGATTTTTTTTTTCCTCGGCAGCTATTGTGGAAATCTTTGCGTTCCGCCTAATAAGGTCGAATGTACTATTTTCATACGAGACTTGATTATAATGTTACTAAAGAGTATTTTGAAAATATTTCAATAAAAAATGACGCTGATAGGGAGAAAAAAAACATCGTTTTTCTTTATTATAATAATATTTAATAGTGTGGCATTAGAAGGATAAAGATTTGCAAACAAAACGTACGATGCTTTAACTCTGCAAATAGGTATTAAAAAAAAAAAAAACTCAAAATAGATCTATTTCAATGGAGTTATCAGAGTTTAATAAAACTATTGAAACCATTCAAAATGCTCGCTTTTTAAATTTTCTTGTATATAATAAAAACATCAATGCAACGAGTTTAGAAATATTTTTAAAACTATATTTCTCAGATTTCCTAATAATTTTTCATCTTGTGAGCTAATTATTGCCATTTTTTCTCTCTCTTTTATACAGTTATAAACTTTTAATAAGAGAACAGAACAAATAATAAATAATGCCCTGGATCAATTATTATTATTATCCTTTAACTCGGCATGCGGAGCATAGGGCTGGATCAATAGCTGAAAGCAAATAGTAAATATTAGATAAAGGCTCATTAAAAAAATATACTTATTGAAGAAAAAAAAAGAGGGAGGGGAGCTGCTTAATTATCTCCTCCTATTTAAAAGTTGCACAGATGTCAACTGAAGTGGAACATATTGGATTATTAATATATAATTTAAAATATTATATTTTGTAATATTTTTATTATAAAAGTGCATTTTATAAAAACTTTTCTTAAATAAATGAACACAAAGCGAATCAATGCGTATCCGAATGGAAAATAATAATTACCGGATCACTCTCCAGCTGATTTACATTCTCCCAACCAACTAGTTCAATCTTTCAGAAATGCTGCCGATTGATTAAACAGAATGTAAATTAGTAATTAACGAAACGGTAATACGTAACAACTAAAAATCAATATGACTATCACAAGCATAAATGTTTGTATATTGTATATCTTTGCAAATGCTATACATATATTCCGAAAACGATTTGTAGAGAAATAGGCAATAGAGTATTATGTCGACAGATTACCATAGCTTGTTGCGTTTTAATACAATTTGTATCTAAACAACCCAATATTTAAAATCATATAAAATATTTGAATCCTTCACATACATATCATATAAGTAATATATTTATATATCTTCTATGGAATACTAAAATGGGAATTCTACATTACAACTTTGTATTCTGTAAAATTTTAAAATGATCAGTACACTTTTTTGAGATAAAGCAATTTATAAAGCACATGGAGACAAATGGAAGGAGATCTCTATGTCATTATAGTACAGAGAAATTCAGTTATGGTTCATGACATTAGAGTTTTTAGAGTAGTAGAAGGGTATTTGTCAAAGACATGTTTTTGGCTATAGAAGGATAAAAATAAAAGAATGACATGGGATGGAGGATTGATAGAAATTTAATATCAAATTATTCAATGATAAAAACATAAAATTGTTGTTAATTCATAGAATGGGGAAGGAATTAGAAGAATATCTCCATGCCACTTCAAAAGAAAGTTACAGTAAAAAAAAATTAAAAAGTTAGCATATGAATCTGAGATAATAAAAAAAAAAATACAAAGAGAAGTAGAACTTGGATTATAAAGTGCTTAGAAAGATTCAAGAACATCAAAAGTGGATTGTTTCAAAGAAAGTAGAGTGTGAAGAAATTAATGAAAAATAATAAATTAAAAAAAGTGTGAGGAAAAAAGAATAAATAACGATAGTTGAGTGGAAGTTGAAAACAAACTGGTATTCCAAAGATCAATAGGCATTAGGAAAATGATGAAGAAATGTCATTGCAAAAAAAGTAGTATAATTAGAATAAAAAATGGACCACATATTACAAGCATTCTTAAATAAAATAACAAAACATTAGGGATTTTGAAAGACAGAAATATGAGATTTAAGATTGGGGAAGAAGGGGTATTGTGAGAAATATAGCAGACAAGAAATAAAAATATGCCTTGATGAGAATTTAATTTGAAGTTGATAAAATATGGAGGGAAAAAATATTAAATTGATTATAATATTAATAAATATTATTTTTATAGAAGATTTACCAAAAAAATATTCCTATAATAACAATATTTAAGAATAAAAACAAAAGTAAATGAATGAACTATAGGAGAATATTTGTTTTTAATGTTATTATAAAAATATTTTAAAAAATTATCAGAAATCATATGGAGAAACCGGTTGAAATATTTGAAGAATATTGTTATTTTACAATGAGAAAGTCATGTGTAGATCATATATTTATTTAAAAAATAATAATTAAATGATTTATTGCTCAGAAGTTCTTAAGTTGTTTAAGCACCACAAGTTTTATAAATGGGATAATGGGCATCTTGAGCTCCAGAGATAGCGACTCAACCACTGCATTAAACCTTTATAGGGTCTATAGTTACAATTAAAGGAGAAGACCAATGTTAGATTTTAAAAGATAAATATGATTTTTTATTAACATGGTGAAAGAGTCTCTTGAAAATTGTGATAGAAAGCACTGAAAATAGCAAGAACTGATCATGCATTGATTAAGGTAATTAAGAGGATATGCAAAGAAAATATAATCAAGTGAAGGTCGATCAGGAGTTTCCACAGAAATTTATGACAGGAAAAGAGCTATTGCATGGCTTTGATGAAATGGACAAAAAAGGTGAAGAATTGGCATTAAATTGTGTAATAATTAATAGTTATTCAATATATATAGATGGCTATGTGTTTATAGCACAGATATGAAAAATAATGAATATATTTATGAGAAAACTTATGAAATAATACAACTAGTGTGGATTAAATATTAATATATGATAGAATATTTGATGCCAAAAAAAAGCTGTATTGATCATTAATAGAAAAAGCATGAAAATGGACAGTTTCCAATATTTAAGATCATGAACAATAATTATCAATAAAAGAGTTGGTAGAATGAGATGAGCAATAGAAAATGCTAATAAATTTATAGAATAATAATATATTAATAAAAATGAAAAGACATTATCCTGGTACATAGTATATTATTCTATGGGGTGGAAATGTGGACAATAATAATAATAATAAAAATATAGATTATTGACAACAGAAACTGACTATTGGAATAAATCGTAAAGAAAATCAAGACAAAACAAATTAAAGGATTACAAAGAAATGTGATAACAGATATTGAAAAAAAGATTAAAATATGATTATAACAGATGAATACATAAAAACAGAATACCCTAAAATTGATTAGAATGCTTAGAGAACAAAAATTATACCTGTAACCATTTATTGGTACTTAAGTCTCCAACATTAAATTAAGAAAGTTCAGATTTTAAAAAAAATTATAGTGCCTAATAATTTTTTTCTTAAAATTTTTAATACATATAATTTTAGTAGTAGCTTACTATAACTAATATTATTATAAATAATATTGGTTTTATGACTTCTAATGGTCTGCTGTTATCATAACCATATGGATTGACTATCACTCACACTTGATTTAGATCAATTGCTATAGAAGAATTTAGATTCATGTATGCTTAAAGAAATTAGCATTTCATAGATATTATAATTAGAAGGTAGAATGTAAAAAAAATCAATATTGCATTAGCATCCAGGTGTAGATTATTTGACAGAGTGTATGTCTGTATCCTTCAGGGTAAAAATATTTGCATAAAATTAGGTCTTGCCCCAAACACCTATTGTTGATGCTAAGCTTTAATAATTGCTAAATAGTAAAATGGTCAGTTTGGATTCTCTAGCTGATTATATTATTGAAATATAGAATTTTCTTAAAGAGTTTGTTGTGGATTGTAAGTTTATTCTTGAGTCTATTAAAATAAAGAATCAATTCTCTGAAAATTTTGTATTATGAGAAACTTGTTTAAAATCAAATTATTATGGCTGCATAATAGAACTAATTTGGAGCTTGATGTGTATTATAAGGATTTAATGATAGATGTTCCATGATTGACAAGACAAAAAACTTGTGAATTGAAACTGCAATTAAAATTATAGTAACATGCTGATTGTCTAAATCTTTTTGATTCATCCAAAATAATTCTGTTCTGATATATTCCTATTATACCATGATTTGACACTATTTTATGTGCTGATATTTTCAAAAGATGGATAGTTAATTTGATCATCTTTAGAATAATGATTCAAGATAGGGATTCTTTTAATGTTAAATCTATTATATCAATTTATTTAGAAGAGCAATTTTTTTTGCACTGCTTTAAAAACATCTTATAAGCCTGAATATAATATCTCTATTTTCAGATCAATTTCTGAATTTTATTTTAATCAATGAGAACTAAGATTTAAGTCTAAAACTAATGCTCTTATGCATCTAATGTATAAGTAAATTATGGGATTATTTAGATTTGGACCAAAATAGTTACTTTAATGAGTTTAAAACAGCACTTAGTAATCTTCAAAAGCCATAGATTCAGATGATTTCTTGAAAAGTTTGAAAAATACTATTGAATGGTTTTAGCAATATCTTGAGAATTATTCTTTTGTTTTCATTTATAAAAATATATAATCTAGATAATATTGTGAAAATACTTGCTATTCAGTACAGCAAAAGCACTTTTATAAATTTTATTCAATTAAATATTTCCAGTAACAGATGGCTGGTTATCAGTGATTCAGTATGGTTTTATGGAATTAGAAAATACTATAAATATGTAAGCAAACATATCAAAATATTATAATTAATGGAGTATATTGTATAATGCTTTTATCAATTTCTTCAAAGCATGTGATTCACTTAATTGAGAAATTTTGCAGAAAAAATTGAGAATAACTCATTTTCTATGAAAATTAAATCATATTACATAGTTAAACATGATGCATTTTAAATAAAAATAAAAATGGTGTTGAACAAGGATACACAATGACTTCAACTTTATTTTTCATTTTTGAGTAATTGCAACTTTTGTAAATCAGATATAGAGCTATAAAATAAGTTTTATGATAATATTTATAACAATAACAAGGATCTCACTCCCTCCCCATCTTTTTCTGTTTATAACTTTATTTTGTCACATTAAAGGATAATTTAGTAATTTCTCTTAATGCTTGAAATAAAGCCTATAAGGAATTTATTTTTGTAAGACTCTAAACATTTTATTATCTAGTATAAGTTATTAGCATGAGAATATTGATTAGTTTAAATAAAATTGAGGAGTAGCAGAAATTCCAGAGTAATCTAACTAGTTTGTCTTAATTAGTTGTTCAAATGGTATTATTTTGTCAAATTTATATCAAGATATAACTAATTTAACAAAAAAGAGCTAGAATTTTAATCTAAAGATGGTACTCTGTAATATTGTTAGACAACAATGGATGTGATCTTGTTGAATGATAATGTGAAGTTAATACAGGATAACAAACTTACTGGGAAAAAGTATTTTATACTGAACTTGAAATAGTTTTTTTTATACAAGAGGCAAGCCACATCCATTCATATCATAAAAACATACTAATAATGTAAAATATCAATTAGTTTAATTGGAAAGATATGGCTGAAGATACAATAGAATGAAAACATACAATTAAATAAGTCTGTTGAAATTTTGAGATAGAAAAGTTTGTTGCAAATGAGATTAAGAGATTAAAAGATACATGGCAATTATTTAGAATTTTGTTTTTAATTTATTAAATCAAAATGACTATACTCATTAAGAAATGGCTTTTAATATATAAACAATACAATATATATCATCATCATCAACCATTATCAATCCACTGCAGGATGAAGGTCTCTCCAAGTTCAATCCATCTTTTTCTATCTTTAGCTTCTCTTCTCCACATCACCCCTGCACACTTTCTTATTTCATCCACCCATCTCACATGTGGTCTCTTTCTGGGTCTTTTACAATCTCTTGGAATCCAGTTTAAAATTTCAATTGTCCAACTGTCATCATCTCTTCTAACAATATGTCCAGCTCAACTCCACTTCAGTCTTTTAATTTTTTCAAGGAGATCAATAACACCTTTTGTTCTCTTACCCATACATTACATTTTCGATCTCTTCTTGTTACTCCCAACATGCATCTCAACATACTTCTTTGAGTGGTCTGAAGTCTCTGTATTGCTCTTCTATTAAGTGTCCAAGTCTCAGATCCATAAGCAAGAACTGGCAAAACACATTTATTAAAAACCTTCCTTTTCAAACACATAGGCATATTTCCTTTTAATACTAAGTTATTTCTACGAAAAGCACTCCAATCAAGTTCAATTCTATGATTAATTTCATCCATTATATTTCCATCTGTATTAATAATCTGACCAAGGTATTTGTAACTGTTTACTTCTTCTAACTCATCATAATCAATCTTTATTTTCATATTTTGAGAAAATCTATTAAACATTACTTTAGTCTTTTTAACATTTACCTTTAGTCCTACTTTCATCTGATAACTCCTGCAACATTTCCTGTAGCTCTAAAGCATTATTTGCAAAAACAACTACATCATCTGCAAAATCTAAATGACTATAATCTCCATTTACTTTCATTCCTTTAGCTTCCCATTTTAATCCACAAAATACTTCTTGCAGCACTGCTGTAAAAAGTTTTGGAGATATGGAGTCACCCTGTCTTACACTTTTTTCAATGTTGATTTTCCTACTATCATTATGTAATCTAACTGTTGCTGTTGCATTTTTATAAATATTCTTCAAAATATGACAATATCCTGGATCTACACCTTGATGATCCAATGCTTTAATCACTGAAGAAATGTTTATAAAATCAAATGTCTTTTCATACTCTACAAATCCTAAGCATAATGGCAACTCATATTCATTTGTCCTTTCTATAATTTCTCTCAATACCTGGATATAATCTACTGTACTAAAACCACTTTTAAATCCAGCTTGTTCTCTTGGGTGGTGGAAATCCAATGTTTTCTGTAGATGAGTTGTAATTATCTTAGTAAAAATTTTGTATAAAACTGATAAAATACTGGTAGGTCTGTAATTTCTAATGTTTTCTTTATCACCTTTTTTAAATATTAATATTAATACTGCATTTTTCCAATTAATATTAATACTGCATTTTTCCAATCATCTGGTACATCTTTATCATTTAGACATTTGGTATATAACTTTGCTTAAAAAAAATTATATTTCTTCACCTGCTTCTTTTAATATATCAATTATAATTCCATCATTACCTGGAGCCTTTCCTTTCTTCATACATTTAATTGCATGTCTCACTTCTTCATTCAAAATTCTGGGCAATTCGGAAGATATAATATGTATAGGAGACACTTTATTACTATATAATTCTTGATAGAAGTCTTCTATACATTTTATGATGTCATTTCTCTTTTTAGTAATAATGCCATCTTTTTTTCTTATTGCAAATATAAATTTCCTACCAATACCAAAATGTCGTTTTACACTCTTTAGACTTTTATTCTCTTCTACAGTTTTCCTTGCTAGTTCACAATTATACTTACAACTGCAGATCACTTTCAAGTGAAGGAAGATTGCAAGAGTTAGAAGAAGAACTGTCCTATATTAAATGGGACATTATTGGACTTTGTGAAATTAGAAGAATAGGTGAAGAAACAATTGATTTAAAAAGTGGACATATACTCTACTATAAAGGCACAAATATTGAAAATACAAGTGGAGTAGGATTCATTATAAATAAAAAATGGAAGAATAACATTGTGGAGATTGATGGTGTATCAGACAGAGTGGCATGATTAGTTTTACAACTTAATAGCAGATACCAAATGCAGATAATTCAGGTTTATGCCCCAACAAGTTCTCATAGTGATGAAGTTATAGAAAATTTTTATATGGATGTACAAAAGGCTTTTGATCAGAGTAAACAACATTTTAAAATTGTTATGGGAGACTTTAATGCTAGAGTTGGTAAACAAATGAAAGATGAAAATTTTGTAGATAATTTTGGTTATAGTAATAGAAATGAGAGAGAACATAGACTTGTGGAGTTTGCAGAAAAAGAAAAACTTTATATTATGAATTCTTTTTTTTTTTTTTGAGAAAAATGCTAAAAGGAAATGGACATGGAAGCATCCAAATGAAGGTACGTCAGAATTGGATTATATTTTGACTAACTGAAAATACATATTTCAAGATTGTAATGTTCTTAATAAATTTAACACAGGAAGTGATCATTGATTAGTAAGATGTAAGATACATGTTAATGCAAAACTAGCGAGACAAAAATTATTAAGAAAAACAATATTTACAGTTGATATTCATAATCTTCAGAAACATTCTAATGAATTTAAATTAGAACTTACAAATCGGTTTCAAGTATTAGTAGATTTTGAACATGATTCAGATTTGAATGACATTAATAGGAAAATAAGCGATACACTTTTAAAAACTGCAACAAAGATAGCTGGTAGAAAAAAGCAGCAATTGACCAATAAAATTTCTACTGAGACTAGAGAATTTATGAAGAAAAGAAGGAATATGAGGATATACAACAATGATGCATTAAAAAAGATTGAATATCTTGAATTTTGTAAAATGGTGCGGAAAAGAGTTGAATATATATATATAATATTCTTTCTATATACATATGTAATAAAGTTAATTAATCAAATCATACAAGCATGCAAAATAATAAAAATATATCTAGTCACATATATCAATGTATAAAAAAAATCAACGATTTTGTCATTATATCAGCATTTTGTTCCAAAACAGGAATCTTATCGACTGTCCCCAAAATCAACATCAATCTCTATATATACTCGTAATCATTTTTAATAATTAAAATAAACGTGTATAATATTGTTAAAAAGAAAACAAATTAAAACTCTTGAAAAATGCACCATTTACATACATAAAACAAATTGTAAATAATATACAGTCAAAAAAATAAAATAATAAAACTATCGGGGGAAATGCATCAATATCATTTTCGGCCATTATCAATTAAATTTAGGGTGAAAATCTCTCCAAGTTTAGACTAGTTTTTCTATTCCTAGCCTTTCTTTTCTACATCACTTTAGAAACTTTCTTGTTTTATCCATTCATCTCACATATAATCCCTTTCTAGATATTTTACAATCTCTTGAAATCCACTTTAAGATTTCAACTGTTCATCATATTATCTCTTCTAGCAATATGTCTAGCTCAGTTCCAATTCAGTTTTTTAATTCTTTAAGGAGATCTGTTTGTCTTTCCACCTCATGTGGTTCGGTTTCAATTCCTTTTTGTTATCTTAACATACATTTTGTCATATTGCATTAGAAGTTTGAAATATCTGTATTGTTCTTCTGTTACATGCCCAAGCCTCATATCCATTAGCAAGAATTGGTAAAGCATATCTATTAAAAGCTTTCCTTTTCAACATAGGCATATATTTTTTAATATTCAATTACTTCTAGAAAAAGCACTCAATAAAGTTTAATTTTACATATAATACTAAATCATCCATGCACTTTACTATTGTTACACGTGTTTTATTTATCACCCTCTTTTACAGTTTACAGTTTCAATTGCCCCAGCAATCTTCTTCTTCTGGGGCAATTGAAACTGTAAACTAAAAGAGGGTGATAGATAAAGCATTGTGTAACAGTAGTAAAGTCCATGGATGATTTAGTATTATGCAGTATACATTTGGCAATGTAATAAGAAAGGATAATTATTAAAGTTTAATTTTATGATTATTCATGTTTTCATTTACATTAATAATCTGACCATAGTATTTGTAATTAGTAACTTCTTCTAATTCATGATTTTTAATCTTCATTTTCTTCTTCTGAACAAAATTATTAAATATGTCTTTACTCATTTGGGTATTTATTATTTGTCCTATTTTTTCAGTTTCATCTTATAGCTCTTGCAATATTTCCTGAATATCTGAAGCTTTATTTCCAAAAATAATCACATCTTTTGCAAAATCTAAATGATTTAAATAATTTACATTTACATTTACTCCCTATTTTAATCCACAAAATACTTTTTGTAAAATTGCTGTAAAAAGTTTTAGAAAAATTGATATCATGCTGTCATATATCCTTCTCAATGTTAATCCTCTTAGAATCATGAGGTAATTTAATCTTTGCCATTGCATTTTGATAAATATTCTTTAGAATAAAACAATATATTAGGTCTGTATCTTGATGATCTAATACTTTAATTACATCAAAAATATTTATGGAATCAAATGTCTTTTCATGTTCTACAAATCCAAAATATAAAGACAATTTGTATTCATTGATCCTTTCTATCCACTATGCTAAACAGCTTTTAAATCTAGTTTTTTTTTTTTTTTTTTTTTGGTTTCTTACAATCCAAAGTTTACTGTATAAAAATTGTAATTGACTTGATAAAAATTTTGTACTGAACTAATAGAAATCTAATAAACCAATAATTTCTAATATCTTCTTTATCATTATTTTTCCAATTACTTGGTTACTAGTTGGTATATAATTTTTCCAACATTTTTTTTATTTATTCACCAGCTCCTTTTAAGACATCAATTATAATTCCATTATTTTCTGGAATTTTTTCCTCCTTTATAGATTTAAAAGTATACCTCATGTCATCATTTAATATGCTGGTCAGTTAGAAGATATAATAAAGTTAAGGAATATTTTTTTTTGTTTAATTATTATATATATAGAACTCTTCCATACATTTAAAGATGTCATATTACTTTTTGTAATAGTTTCATCTTTTCTTGTTATTGCAGAAATAATGTTTTTTCCCAATATCAAGATGTTTTATACTTTTGAGACTTTTAATCTCTTCCGTTCCTCTTTGAGGTCTTAAATTAACTAAGCAGGGAAAATTCATAATATCCACTACATATGCTCTTGTTATTGCAGTTATTATAACTATATGAACATGTATGGCTTCTCACCATTATGCATCATCCAGCATAATGAATTTATTGGTCTGTTTATTTTTGATTTTAAGTTTAACAACATCATTGTTTTTCTTCTCAGTTGCATAATAACTCTTAAATAGCAATTGATTTTTCTTGAAGACAGGATGAGTATGATGTGGATTACCTTTTTTAAAAATAAATTTATAATCATGACAGATAAAACTAAATTATGGCTCTTATTCCCAGGAAGCTGTAAAGTTATTAGCCAAGGCAGCAGTTGATGACCCAAGGTAGAGGGTATTAAAAATTCTCTGGTAGCAGATACAGGCTGTCATTTGATGACAATCACTGCAGATCACTTTCAGATGAAGGAAGATTGCAAGAATTAGAAGAACTGTCTAATATTAAATAGGTCATTGTTGAACTTTGTAAAGTTATCTAAAAAGGTGATGAGACAATTAATTTAAAAAGTGGACTTGTACTGCATACTACAAAGGCATAAATATTGGAAACACAAAATTTGATTATTCACCTTAATGAAGGATATCAAATACAGAAAATTCCGGTTTATTCACCAGCAAATTTTCATTGTGATGAAGAAGATGATTTTTATATAAATATACAAGAGGCTTTTGATCAGACTAAACAACATTTTAAAATTATCATAAGAAGCCTTTAATGCTACAATTGGTAAATGATTGAAAGATGAAAGTGCTATGGGTAAATTTAGTTATGGTGATAGAAATGAGAGAGAACACAGACTCGTGGAATTTGCAAAAAAAGAAAGACTTTATATTATGAATTGATTCTTTGAGAAAAATGCTGAATGGAAATGGACATAGAAGCATCCAAATGAAAGTTCAGCAGAATTGGATTATATTTTGACTAACATAAAAATGTGTTTCAAGTTTGTAATGTTTTTAACAAATTTAAGACAGGAATTGATCATTGATTAGTAGATGTAAGATATGTGTAATGTAAAATTTGAGAGACAAAAAATATTAAGAAAATCTGTATTCGCACTTCTTATTTTTAACTTTTAAAAACATTACAATGAATTTAAATTAAAACTTGCAAATCATTTTGAAATATTAACAGATTTTGAAAATGGTTAATATTTGAGTGAAATCAATTGGAAAATAAATGATACATTATTTAGAACTACAACAAATAATTTCTATTGAGATGACAAATTTATGAATAAAAGAAGAAATATGAAAAAATAAAAAATGATCTATTAAGAAGGATTGAATGGCTATGATTTTGTAAAATGATAAGAGTTAATAATGATATATGAAAATATAATGGTGAATTAGCAAGGAAAGCTATAGAAGAGAATAAAAATCTGAAAAATGTAAAACAACATCTTGATATTGATAAGCAGCTTATTTCTGTAATAAGAACAAAAGATGGAATTATTACTAAACAGGGAGATGGTATTATTATATTACAATAAAGAATAATAAAAAAATATCTACTACAATTATTACATTTTCAGAATTGATCAGGATTTTAAAGGAAGAAATGAGACATGCGTAAGTAATGCTGGAATTATTGTCAATATTTTAAAAACAACGGATAAAGAAATAGAAAAATTGTCAAAATTATGTAGTTAATATCTAAATATGTACCAGATTATTGGAAGAATTCAGTATTAATATTAATGTTTTAAAAAGGTCATAAAGAAGATATCAATTATAGATATATCAGTCTTTTGTCAGTTATAATTCATCTACAGCAAACTTTGGATTTTAACCAAACACAAAAGCAGACTGGATTTAAAAATGTTTTTGGCACAGGTAATATTAAATGCCATATAATGCAAAGACAATCATAATTTTATTTCATATCTTACAAGAGTTAGTTATTATTGTAAATACATATTAAAAATTATCATCATATGAACCAGTTACCATGTTGAATGATTTTATTCTAGCATATATGATTATATAGCAATCAATATCATTCAAAATACTTGTCAATTCCATTAGAGATCACTAAATACATTTCACATTTATTATAATTATTTTCGCTGCCTCATAAAAAAAAAGTTGCCTGCTAATGAAGTAAAAAGTGAAATTTTTTTAGATCCTAATCAGACTTAAAAAAAAAATTCCAGATAACCATCTTATAGCTAAATCAGCTAATCATCTAAAATTTGGTATTCTTATCTAGTGGAGAAAACAAGAATGGAAAAACGCTCAATTTTTCAGTATTCAATAATTTATGTCTGGTAAATAATATCTTATCTTCCACTGCCCCTCTATGAAGGGCTGTTAAAGAGGCTTTATCTAGCAATGAAATAATTAAAAGACTGTTCTACTATATATGTGTTTATATAATAAGTAGCTTGATAATAAAAAATTGATTAAAAAAACCGAATTAAAACAGTAGTAATTCTCACAGTTTGTAAAGATATATTTCTAAGCAATGAAGTTAATTATTAAACTGAATTCTAGCAATACATTAAATAAAATCAATATCGTTTTAGAGACAATTTTGATTTTCACTAAACTGATTCCAGAACTGATGAATTAAATAAAGAATTTAATAAAATATATGATTTTCATTAACAATTTGGTCAGAATATAAAGAATTTTATTTTCAGGAAATGAAATTTCAATTGTCAAAATCTATCAGTAGTTTTGTTAAAAGAAAAGAATAGAAATGACTTAACAATTGTTTTATAATTCAATCATAATATGAGTATGTTGTATATCTATATATATATGGTAAAAAAAAATTAACTAAAGGATACATAGAAAACAAACATTACTTTGACTATAGAGCTGGGTTTTTTTTTAATATTTTAACCAGTTGGCTTTCATAGTATCACAGCTATATTATTTCATGCAAGCCATTCCTCTTGTTGAAATATTAAAAAACAGCTGACAAGTAACATTTGTCTGTTGGTAAAGATTAAATAACTTATTGTTCTACATATATATAAAGAAACAAAAGCGTCAAATTGTGTGTGAGTTAGCAGTATAAATATATACATCTTTTTTGTCAGAAAATCTCTAAGAATAAAGCAACCTATTTGTTCTCAGGGTCCAAGATTTTATTAAGGCTGGTTTTCTGACAAATGTTAAGATTAAGAATGAAGTTCAATTTCACCCTAGATGTAAACACAATATAATGAATTTGAACTCATAATCAATTAATCAAAAGTAAAATATAGAATCTCATTTTGATAACCTTTGTGATTAATCAATAGAAACCAATTAATTGTAAAGATTAAATAAACACAGTGTTTAATGTATATATAAAAGGAAATGTATTATTACTATAAGATATTTGCTGAATTTCCATCTAATATAACTATATAAAAGAATTTGATGCATATATTCAAATAAATTCTTTTTTTTTTAATTATTTTAACAAAAGTGAAAAGATGAAAAATATTATTAACTCTACATAGATTTTATATTACCTTAAATATTGTTAGAATTACTTACTTAATCTATCATATAAATAATTGCTTATTTTATCACTTATTAATCTTTATATTGGGAGATAACTGTTGATTTTTTAAAAATTCTTTTATTGAAGTTGGTATGTTAATTTATAAACTTTTGAACTTTTTAAAATTAGAATAAAATTATAAAATTGAGGTTTAATATATTTAAATTCAGTAGAATTGTTTCAAATTTTGTACATAATACCAGGATAATCCATATAAAACACTAATCATTTTAGTAGGTCACCTAGTTTCTAAGATATAGAACAGAGGATGGGAAAATATTGCATGTTTTGATATTTAAAATTTTCATTTGGTCATGAGAGGGTGGTATAGAAATTTTTTAAGTAATAAAGAAGTTTGTTTATAATATAGTATTGTTAAGGGTTTTTTTTTAAAAAAAAAGTTTTTTTCAAAAAAAAATAACAATAATTTCAAACAAAAAAAGCTATTTACTGATTTCTTAACTTTTTAGCTTTATTACTGCTTAGCAACATTTTGATATATCATATTCATAGCTTATAGTCATATTACTATAAGCTATGAATATGATATACATGATAAATTACAAATATAATATGCAATAATAAAGCTGAATATTTAAAATACATCCCTTTTCTGTATATGTGACCATTAACAATAATTTATTATATTAGCTAAGAAAAGAAAGAAATAATTTATAGTTGAATTACTGATTTTTATGTACAAATATTAAATATGATATACACATAAAGAGTACACATATTAATTTATAGCAGACATATCTGGTGATATATATACACTACATGTGTGAAATTGATTTAAAGTAAAATTATATGTATTAAGTGAAGATCATTTCCAATATAGTTTTGGTAAGCATTTTTTTTTAAATAAAAAATAAAAATTGTCAATCAAAAGCAAAAATATCAAACACTTTTCACTTAAAATAATATTTCATATATTTAATAACTCACATAGATATATATTATTATGTACACATACTCTCTCTCTCTCTCTATATCTCTCTCTCTCTATATATATATATATATATATATATATATATATATATATATATATATATATATATTGTAACATGAAAAGCTATTCATTCAATGATTGTCAATAATAGTCAACAAAGAGATATAGCTCAGCTTCAAATAATTAATTAATAACCAATAAGATATTATCAATAATATTGTTTTAATGATATAAAATCATATTTAACTTTATAATATAATTAAAATCCTATGATATTAAAACAATCATGAAACCTAGGATTAATTACAAAAATAATGAGTTTTAACATTGGATTCATACAAAGTTCTTCTCCAATGGCATTGAATATTGCAAAAGATCTTATTATGATTTATTATTAACTATTTAAAAAACTTTATAATAAATCAATGACTAACTTTACTAACAATAATGTATCTTCTACTATCTTAGAATAATGTTCAACTTACTTAATAATCAATAATACTCCTAAATAATATCTTATCCTCTTAATAATTATAAAATCAAATTTACATTTTAATGCAAAAATGCTGTCGTAAATTCTTAGGGTTTACTATTTATTTACAATTAGAATAATTCTAATCCAGATAATGAAATAATAAGGGATTTTATTAAGATTCAACTATCTATAATATTGTTATAATAATAACAATAATCCAATCATATTACAAACATAATATTTTTAATTACATTATGTTCATTAATTGTTCATAAGATTAAATAAAAACTCATTGAATCACAATTGACATGATTACTCTTACTATTGAACTTTTTATAATAATAATAATAATAACAATCATAATTTTATTGGAATTTCATCAAGCAATCTATAATTTTTAATCATATTACTATCATTTATTCCTGAAATAATATTCATAACATTCAACTCCAACACATATCAATAAACAAATACAAAGAAGTGAAAATAACTTTATTAAAATATTCCCTTTTAAAAATCCAAATTATTAAAATTTAAATTATTTTTAACTTATAAATTATATCATATAATTTTCATGACACTAAAATATATATTCTCTTTTCATATGTGGAGTCCTTAGACTATTCTTGCTCTTTTAAACAATTACCAAAATGTACATTTAGAATCTTGCTGTCCATATATTAAATTCTTTAAGTATAGTAACATTCTTATATGCTTTTAATGTACATGATCATAAATCATTAAAATCAAATAAAATTTATAGATTCTAATCAGAAGTAAGATATTATAAAATAATATTTATTTAAAAGAGATTGTGTTATATTGTTTCAAAATTGATGACATGATAATAAGACTCAAAAAAATAAATAATGATACTAGATAATAACTGTACTTAAAAATATATAACAATTAATTTATGACATTTTATCAATTTTTTTTAAATATTAATTTTATCTGATACAAATAATTATAATTTTTAAATAGAAATAAAATTAAAGAAATTAAAATTAATAATTCTTATCTTACAAATATCTTGTTAAAAAAATAACTATTTTCTTAAATACAATTCCTTAAATTATCATGAAACACATTTACATTATATGTTATATCAATAGTTAAGATATCATTGTTTTGATTTTTATTGTATATTTATCTTTCTTAAATATAGTCTTATATATAATACTCAGTAATAATTCAATAAAATTATATTTATCATTTGAATGAAATATATTAAATATAAATTATAAACTAAAAAAAAAAATTGCAGTTTTATTCCACGTATTTATCAATATCATTAAAACATTTTATGCTCAAGTGATTTTTTTTATTTGATCTCATTTCATGGTATTATTTAAAATACATAACCATTTATAGTATTGGTCATTTGCTTTGTACATGAATATTTTGAACTTATGTAATTATCTTTTTTTTCTCATTTTGAAGGCACAAGATCCTAATCTTTTATAAGAATAATACAAATGATGTATCATGCCGAGTATATAGTTTAATAAAATATTTAAGTGTGTGTTATCCAATGAAGTTTAATAAATTAATTAAATAAATAGATGTAACCTAAAGGCATTCATTAATATTGGCATGAAATAACCTTTTCTTATTCATCCTGGGTTATTACTTTATAGCACTTACAGGAATATTATTGGTTATCTACTTAACTATATGTTCAATAAATAACTTACTAAACCATTGGCCTCTTACCAGAGTTAATCAATTACACACTATTCATCAAATCAAAATTGAACAAAACTTTCTTTGACATCATTATAACTAATATATTTTTCCAGTAAGAAATACTATCACTATAAAATATCACTTCCAATATAAAGAAAATGAAGACCCAATACATCCTTAATCCCGAATATGGATTTCTCTTCTATGAAAACAGCCAATAATAACAAAACAAATATCAAAAGCATAATAAATGTTATATTTCAAAATTTTATTATATTAAATTATGAGATCATATTATGCTTTCATTAGGAATAACAACATTTTTTTAAAATATATTATTAAATATTATAATTTATACTATTTTTTTTTGACCTATGAGCTATATTTGTTTAATTAGAAAATAAAAAATAATAACTACAGATATATATATTATACTCTATTACTTTTAGTATCTCCAACATAACCACACATAAACATAAATTTAAAATAAAATATCTATTAAAAAAAAAAAAAAAAAAACTAATTTTACATTGATTCTATATTTTACTAAAAAAAATTTTTTTTTATGAATCCAAATGATATCTTCCCACTTTTATTATAGCATTATAACAAATATTATCATTAATATAAGCCAAAAGATTCTTTTTAAAAAAAATAAATATATCAATAGTTCTCTTCTTTCTTGCATTTGAAATCTAAACACATCAATATTACTGACATGTATTAATTTCTTGGACAACAAGAGAGAGTTTCCTGAAACAAACTATACTTTAATTTCCTAGCTACTTCTCCAATCACAATAAAAGTAGACATACAACTTGTATACATATAAATGTTTTAATATTTTGTAAGACTATTGTTTACAAATCTTTTTTGTGAAGTATTAGTGTTTTCCTTTTAAATGTTTCATTGGAAAGTTATACTATTTATTTGAAGAACATATTTATTTATATCAGAATTAAAATTTTGGTCAGTATATGTTTTATAAATTTAGTCATATGATTCCATATGTTTATAATATATTTCACTATATATATATGAGCAATCTTCATCGATTAATTTTTTCATATTTCTTCATTTATCCTTCACCCTATATTTCATTATAGGAACGGTTTATCAATCATTTAAAACCTTTAAAGAATTATAAATTTTTTCTCTTCCGATTTAAATATTTTACATCATATGATACTAGATACTTATTGTATGGTTTTCATAGATCAATTCAATTGTATTTTAATAAAGTTTTATTATAATTTATAACATCATTATCTTGATTCTATAAAATATGTTTAATTCTATTTATTTCAAGAGTTTTGATCATTATAACAAGCAGTGTTTTTTTTTAATCTTATGAAATATTTCATTAATTAACAATTAAGCATCACATGATCACTATCTTATATTAGCACATAATTGTTTATAAACAAAGCAAAACTCTCCATGCAGTATTGCCACCCTGTGCCAACCAGAGTAATCAATGAATACCAGAAGGCTTGTGCATAAAATCCCTATCCTAAGATCTAGGTGCAGTGCTCTCAGATCCAAAGCTCCTCACTGATGATGGCCACAAGCCAGAAACTAGTCTGGGGATATTGGATGAGTAAGCATTAGATAGGGATTTTATGCACAAGCCTTCTGGCATTCATTGATTTCTCTGTTTGGCACAGGGTGGCAATGCTGTATGGAGAGTTTTGCTTTGTTTAATTAACAATTCCTTAAGATTTAAATCAGGTAGTATCTTTCCAAATTTTTTAGCCCATCTATATTCCAATATTGGATCTAAAAAAAAAGCATTTTTCTTGAAATCATGGTAGAACTTTTATTTTGTTTAATACATAATTACATAATAACTATGTATTTATCCCGAAGGAATCGAACAGCAGAGGTCAAAGTCTTTCTCTTGATGAAGTATTTGTTGATTTATTCCATTATTATTATTAAAATAATATATTATACTTTATTTATACGTATTCAGAAACATTTATTACATTTCTGAAACTTCAAAATCAAACTTTAAATATATTTAAAAACTTCACGATAATTAATGATTACAGTCCAGTTATTTTATCTCCTATATAGGTTAAAATCATCTGCTTTTTTTTTCTTTTTATTAAACTGTGATGTAAACATTAGCCATATCTTGGTCCTGATTGGTCATTTATTTTAAAACAAACTTCAAAATTGAAGATTTAATAAACCTATTTATTTTTTTCTCATATAGAAAATCATATATCATATTTGATTTAATTTACAATATTAGTAAAGTTTCTTAAACACTTTATATTATCATGTATAAATTTATAATATTAAATTTAAAACCATATACGTTTATTTTTAAATAATATTTTATTTATTTAAATGATTTAATCACATTAATTTTTATTTTATCAACTTCTTCCAAAACGATAAAATAAATTCAATAATTGTTTATAATAAAAATTGTAATCACATTAAGACTTTTCACACACATAATTTAAAATAATACTATTGATTTTATAAATATAACTTTTTTAAAACCGTAATTATAAAATCATATTACATATATACATTTACTGTTTAACTATATTAAATTTAAAATTTTGATAATTTTAACGAAACTATTTGTCTTTTTAGAGAGCTCATCAAATCAAAAGATTATAATACATACAAGGAATATACATTTTAACTTAAAGCAGAAATATCTAGTGATATATATGTATATCAACTATAAATGTGTAGGCAATTTAAAGTACAATACAGTTTTGTATTTTTATTTATTGTGCCAAAACTAAAAAGTTAAAAATAACTGAAAGGGATTGACTTCATTAATTTCTGGATCCCTACGCTTTTATTTCAAGTTAAATCTAAAACCCCAATGGTGGTTGAAGAAACAATTTTTTTTTGACTTTTTATTGTACAGTAAATAAAAGCATTTAATATTAATTTTTTTTTATCTCTATTATTTGTTGATTATGGATTTATTAAATTATATGTCTGTTATATCTGATTCTCATATTCTATTCAAATTAGCTCCATCCACATATGTGGAAAATAATAATTAATTAATTAGGAGTTTGATAGCACAGCTTATTTTAATAAAAGAGTAAAGGCAATTTCTCAGAGGACTTGTTTAATGACTTGCATCCTGCTTTAAATTTTGATATAACTAATAATGTCATAATATAAAGTGCAAAGCAAACACACATGAATATATGTATATATTTGTGATTCACTCAGATAACCAAGCTAGTTTAGCTAATTCTTTTTTTCTGATTATTAAGCTCAATATTATTATTTGTACTTTGAGTGATCCTCATCATCATGTTAAGTTTCAATTATATATAGATTGTTTCCAAATTTGAAAATTAAACAGATAATTTTTATCCTTATCTTATTACAATTAAATACACATTATCTTGTCTTTATTCTGTTATGAATAAAATAGTAATAGTGCACCAACATAAATGCTATATATTTATATATCTATATTCTTAATTTATTACATTATATATAAAATAGTGCTCTATGTTGTATGCCATTATATTAATAGAAGGAGACTTTTATGGTTAAATATGTCTAAGAAATTGGGTAGCTATTTAATAATGGAAATTTTTACCATCACTACACTCATTCTTAGTCATATTAAGTCAGTAGCCAAATTATAACCAGAATCAACTATCATCAAAATACATAATTTGGTTTCTCAAAATGTAATAACCAATGAATGTGACAATATACTGATTATATTTCTTTCACAATCAACACTATAAATATAATTTCTATATCTGATCACTATAAGAGATCATTAATAAAAATTAGTCTTATTTGATAAACCACTTTTTAAAATTCTAAAAGTGCTAGCTTTACTTTGCTTTTTTTCTCTATAATAATCATTTTATTTGAAAAAAAAACTCAGTTTTTATACATAGAGTTTCAGATTTTCATTCAGATAGTCTAATATACAATTACATTATTTAAGAAAGTAGGCTATAAAACGAGTCACAGAACACCAAATCCCAAAATAAGAAATATTTCAACACAAGGGATAATTTTATGTATGATAATTTTAATAGCAATAATAAAGCAAAGAAAATAACATAAGAAATAAAATGCAAAATTACACCAAAATCCAATATGTATATAGTGTTATAAATTAAATAAACTTTTTTTTATACTTTTTTTTAAAAAACTATTAGATGTATATATAAAAAAATTATCTTCCAAAGTATGCATTATTTAACCATTGCATATTCATTTAAGCAATGGCTTTCAATGAAGTATTTTGAAATTAGGAGTAATTTAAGGCGAAAGTAAAAAGTAAAATTTACAAATTGAAAATATAAATAATAAAAAAAGCAAATAAAAAATTATTATTGAATTTTTTTCCTTGTTAAAAATCATACCAATAGTATTAGTAAGCAACTATCAAAATATATATTTATAATGCTGATATTGTGCTTAATAAGAATTAATATTTATAATTTTAAATAGACTAACAAAAATATATAGATATTTCTTATCAATATATCTTTTAATATTTCTTGCACTTTGAATCTTTATATAGCTTTTTTTTTCAACTTATGAAAATGTCCTTACAAGACAAGTTCTTTAGAGTTAGCTTTTCTTTTTGGAAAATCTCCATTATTTAATAATCAAAAGCAAGATTATTGTATTATCCTTAATATAGATGATTTCATTTTGAGTAATGGGCATACAGATTAAGATATTTATCATCACATAGAATCATAACAGTATATACATTAGGATTTTTCTTTTTCAATTACTTGGGCTTCATCTCTTTCTGCTCTCACTAGAAATCACATTTTGAAAGCAGACTTCAGCCTCAAATAAGTTTACAGTTAACACTACATCTTGATGTTGATCTCATCTGTGAATATAGTATTCATAGAAGTTTTTAAAAACAAGAACTTATTATTTATTATTTTCAATGATAGCTCAGATTTATTTCACTAGTAAACAGATGACATTATTTCACTAGCTCTGAAAATTAATTATACACTTAGCATTGATTCTTCAGGAAAAAGTCACTTTTCTAATCTTATATCTTAATCAATATCATAATTAATAAAAAATTAAATTTGAAAATAAAAAAAAATTACATTTTACAAAGTCTGATTCATTGAAGTTTCATTAATGTTATAAGGTTATTAATATTAATAATTTGAAAATCCACTGATTCCTGATACTGGTATTACATAGTTACCAAAATAAAAACATTTTACTTTAGAAAATTTGCTCATAAAGCACATATATTATTCTGAAAATATATTAGCATTTACATATATATATATATATATATATATATATATATATATATATATATATATATAACTCATTGTAATAAATTTTACTAACATTTTCTAATTTTATTTTATAAAAATATTATCGTTAAAAAAATGTTTTTTGTATCACCTCATTTTACACACATATATAAAATCACACAAAAACATCACAATAGAAGAACAATACTGTGGAGATTGATGAACTATCAGACAGAGTGGAAAGATTAGTTATTCAACTTATTGATAACAAATGGAGATAATACAGGTTTATGGCCATGTGATGAAGAACTAGAGGATTTTTATCTGGATGTAGAAAATGCTTTTGATTAGACTTTAAATTGTCATGGAAGACTTTAATACTGGGATTGGTAAACAATTGAAAGATGAAAGTGCTGTGGATATATTTATTTGGGATGATAGAAATGAGGGAGGATATAGACTTGTGGAGTTTGCAGAAAGAGGAAAACATTATATTATAAATTTTTTTTGGAAAAAAATGCTAAAAGGAAATGGACATAGATGCATCCAAAAAAGGTACAATAGAATAGGATTATATTTTGACTACTAGAAAATATGTATTTCAAGATTGTAATGGTCTTAACAAATTCAACACAGGAAGTGATCATAGATTAGTGAGATGTAAAATACATGTTAATGCAAAACTAAAGAGACAAAAATTATTAAGAAAAACAATATTCACAATTGATATTCATAATCTTCAGAAATCTTCCAAAATATTTAAATTAGACTATTTTCAAATAGTAATAGATTTTAAACATAATTCAGACTTGGAATGAAATCGATAAGAAAATAACTGATATATTTTATTGAAAAGTGCAACAATAATAAATAATCTAAGAAAGCAGCAATTGACCAGTAAAATTTCTAGTGAGATAAAGCAATTTATGAAGAAAAAAAGAAATGTGAATATTTATAAAAATTATGCATTAAGAAAAATTGAATATCTAGAATTTTGTAAAATGGAGTGAAAAAGAGTTGCTAATGACACAAGAAAGTATAATTTTAAATTAGTAAAAAAAGCTATAGAAATGAATAAAAGTATCAAGAGTATAAAATAACATCTTGGTATTGGTAATAAAAGAGAAATGATATCATGAATTGTGTAGAAGAGGAACAAGGTTATTTCCTACAATTACTGTAACTTCTGAATTGAGAAATATGATTAAATTTATGAAGGGAAAAGCTATAAGTATTGATGGAATTATAATCAATATCTTAAAATAAGCAGATGAAAAAATGGGGTTTTTTTTGGCAATGTTAGATATTAAATGTCTAAATGATAACTAGATGATTGAAATAATGCAGTATTAATATTTTTAAAATATCATAAAGAAGATATTAGAAATTATAGATTTATCAGTCTTTTATCAGTTCTTTAAAAAACTTTACCAGGATAATTACAATTCACTTACAGCAAAAACTTGGGATTTTTATCATCCAAAAGAATAAGCTGGATTTAAAAGTGGTTTTCATAAAGAGGGTCAGAGTAAGTTGTAAAAAAGACAAATAAATATGAGTTACCATTATGCTTTGGATTTGTAAATTATCAAAAGACATTGGATTCTATAGTGATTAAAGTATTGGATCATCAAGATATAGACCCAGGTTATTGTCATATTCTGAAAAATATTTATAAAAATGCAATAGCAACCATTAGATTATGTAATAATCCTAAAAAGATTAACAATGAGAAGAGTGTATGTCAGCGTGTTTCACATCTCCAAAACTTTTGACAGCAGTTTTGCAAAAAGTATTTTGTAAATTAAGATACAAAGTTAAGGAAATAAAAAAACATGAAGGTTATTTAAGTCAACTAGATTTTGCAGATGATGTAGGTGTTTTTTTGTGAATAATGCTTTAGAGCTTCAGGAAATATTGCAAGAGTTATCAGATGAAAGTAAAAAGATAGAACTAAAGGTAAAGTTAAAAACACTAAATTAATGTTCAATGGATTTTCTTAAAAGAAGAAAATAAAAATTTATAGTGTTAATTTAGAGGAAGTTAAGAAGACATATATCTTTGTTAGAGTATTGTTATGGGCAGTGTGAAAATTTTGAAGACATTTTTTATTAGATTATTGGTTTTTAAGAAATTGTAGAGATTTTTAACTGGGAATCTGAAACGGCTGCAGTTTAGATCTGTTCCAGCAAGGATTATCAAATAGACATTGTGTTACAATTTAAAAGATTTTAGTAATAGCGGTGAAACTGAGTTGTTAAATTCTTCTGTTGTAATTTGATAAATTTTCTGTTGTTTGTGTTACCCAAGATTGTAGCTTTGTGATTTTTGACTTATTTCTTCATTGTATTGTTCCTCCCAAGTCCCCACACCTGTGTCAACTCCTGGATTTGATCTAGATTACTTTTTACATTAATAAGGTCTGAGGCTGGCATGCCCAGTGCTTTTGCATAAGATGACATCTGTTTTTTGGACAATATTGTGGTCTTTTTGAGAGTCATTATCAATTACTAAGGCTTTATTCTGTTGTGTATTTTCTGTAAAAACATTTCACAAATTCTTTTTTTTTTTTTTTTTTTGAGTTTTAGAAAAATTGACTGAGGGCCCAATATAATCATTAACATTGTTTTTAGGGATTTTTGCAGTTTGATTTTGACATTTCAATTTATTATCCAATGGAGAACATTTAGAACTTTTGTTATTTAAGGTTAGCACCATTGAAGATTGAGAATTGTTTTTAATTCCAGAATTGTGATTATTATCAACTTTCTGATTTTTTTTTTTTTTTGAAACTTTGATTAATTTTAGATTTTGATAAAGCTTTGCTATTTATCATTAAAGAAAAACCGCTAGGAATTAATGACATCTTGGATTTGATAGCGTTTTGAAAAATTTTTGAAAAAAAAAAGGAAAGGGGGCTTAAATTTGAAGTTTTGACTGGAATGAATAAAACACACCTTTAAACAGTCCAATATTGGAAATAAGGCATCTCTTCTCTATGGACAACTAAATAAAAGTCCACTTAAATCAGTAGCAATGTTAGAGGGTTATTTCTTCAGCTAGTTTCACCTATTGAACTGAATCATTTCACTTTACTCATCAAACATTGTATAATTATTATCAAATATTTAAAGTAACTTTATTTTGTTTTACCTTTACAACTATTTTATGAAGATTTTTTTCCATATTTAATACACAATTTTAATTAGTTTCTTAACATAATTTTAAACTTCACTTTTGTGACTTAGAATGAATCCTTCACTGAATAAGATTGCATTATCACAATACATATCTTTTTTGTTAAACAGTCTACTTCTGGTGGCCATCTTGATAGGACTACTTTTCTTGTGCCACACATGCACAGACTTGATCACAGTTTAAAGTCTTAATATTTTGGAGAAAAGTCATTATTTTAGTTGGTGAGTTGTTTTTTTTATCAATTTTAAGCTTGCTTTTAACAAAAGTGTAAGATTTTAATTCATAATCTGATAATTTATCACACTTTCTGAAGAATGGTAATGGCGACTTCTAAGTCTTTACAAAGAGTTTAAAATTGATCAAAAGGCTTCTCGTAAAAAGAGTTTCATTAGAAATGATAAATTCTCTTCTAAAAATAATTTAGAACCAGTTAAAAAGTTAATTTCCACTGAAAATTTAATTTAGAACAAGTCTGTGATTAATAATGTGGACTTGAGCTAAATAAAAACAATGTTAAACTTGTTTCCAAGAAGAAATTTGATACAAATGAGATAGATCTTGGTTTTACTATAAGTCAGTGAAAAAAACAAAGTAAATTGCCTGTTTTTATAAAATGTTCTTCCACAAAATCTAGTGAAACACCAGAGTTATGCAGTAAAATTCAGGTTCTGAAAGGGCTAAAATGTGACAAAACCTTGCAGAAACCAAAAATGGGTTTTGCAAATGATACAATCTGTCTCAAACAATTAATACATATTTTGATACCATCTATAACCCTGTAAAAGAATTAGAATTTTCCAATGTCTCTGAAAAAAGTTATGGGCAAAAACCAATGCAACAGTGCCATCATTAAAAACTAAAAAACATTCTTGCGATATCGAAAAAGTTAATGGAGGTGGGTCTGAAGCTAAAAATCATTATGTAAGTGCCGAAAACCACATGGCAGATGAAGTAGATCTCCATAGAGACAGTAATTCTATTGATTACCTTCTTGGAAAAGAAGTTAAGTTTGCCAAATTTGATTTCACTATTGACCATAAAAGTTTTCTAATAATTCAGAAACTGCTGTTGATAATAGTGATAACAATGAAGCTGATTTGCAGGACACTTCCCAGTATATAAAGGATGGAAGGGTTTTTAAAATTAGTGATCAAAAAATCCCCAAAAGTCCAGCATGGTTGATAACTGATCCATGTGTCTTAAGAAAACCAGAGACAAATCTTTAAATGACCAGTCACCTCATGCTTTTAAATTCACCCAGTCCAATGACAATCATGAAAACTCTGTGAACAGTTTAACCTGTAATTTTGGTAATTACTCATCATTATCTCAGAACAATTTTGATAGTAAAATTGAAGCCAAATTTTCTAATCTGGACTCTAACCCTATTACTTGTCATTTTGAAAACCAGGTCTTGAGATCAATAATAAGGAATTTCAAATCATTATCATATGGGTAGAAAGCTGCCTTAAAATCCAGAGTGTCTGGATCGATGGAGCCATTTGTTCGAGATATGCCTAATACTAATTCCTGTATGAGCTATATTGACAGAGCAATAGAAATTATGAAATATGTTAATTCAAACTGTAGGGATGACAGTGTAGAATACTATCTGGATGCTGCTATAGTTGATTCCATATGTGAACCTTCCAGAAACATGCTTAGATCAATAATCAGTTCAATCAATCAACCTCTGCTCTTCTCATGAAAACCTTCCAAATATAGAAGAATGAAAGGGCAGTGATACTATCAACATCTTATAATCATAATAGATTGTTTAAGTTTCCAGTGCAGTCTCTGTATGACTTGTTTAAAATTCAAAGCCTATGGAAATCGGTGTTTAAAATTTTGTTCCACCCAAATGACAAGTATGTGATTGTGAAATTTAAAAAATTTGGTCTCAAATGAGGCTTTTTGGAACAGACACAAATGCCTGAATGATCACTATTTAGTCTCAGTTGACCTAAACTGACCCAGTTCTATTAAAGGGTATGTGAGAAACTGTGGAATTAAATTTTGGGAAGGCAAATCTACACAAGATTCTAACACCCTTTGGTAACATTGCCTCCTTTGGTTATAGAACTATAAGTAATTTAGATGATGAAGTATTGACTAACATTGCCAACTTGAGAATAGTGCTTGTGGAAAGGGGGTTTTGCCCTTAGATGTTTCAGGTCTATGGGAATACAATGACTCTCTCCCCTCATTATCATACTGCATGGGATGTCCCCACAATGTTTTCATTGTCACCAATGGTGACATCTTATGAGAGATTGTCAGGGCCGCAAATGTAACTATTGTGGCTTGGTAATGAAAAAATTTCACAAATATATTAACAGAGTTGCCAGGCCTTTGAGACCTTTTCTTTATGAGGGAATTGGTAAAAAGCACAAATGCGATAGTTTTCCCCAATACAGAAATCAGGAATCTAGGCCACTTGGTCACCAGAACTTGGCTCCTGGAAATATTAAAAATATGAAAACCCTTAGTAAGGACTGATCCTCAACAGGTTAAAACCTTGGTGGGAGAACAGTTGGCTGACTCCCCTACAGATGTTGTCAAAGTTGATTGTCTCATACTATCAATCAGTAAACACAAAGTCAAATAACTCCAATTCAGCTGTCACCCTTCAATGCAAGAGAAGGAACAGGTCTAGAAAAATCAAAGTCTTCCCTGACTAACTCTTCTTCCAGTGGAGACAGCATTACTATGGATGTTCCTGTGAGTCCATTCTTATGGTCCCTTTGGATGTAAACTATTCTGGGCAGGTTATTTTAACAGATGACTTTGGATCTTCCTCCACAATTGTTGAGGCTGTGGTTTGATCAGATTTAGAATCAGATGATTTTCTTCTTGGGGCAGATCTTAAACCCGGTAATCCTAATCCTAAGGAGAATGAGCTTCCGGTTGAGAAGGAATTTGATTAGATTGTCAATGTTTAAGATTGTTTTGATTAATGTCCAGGGCCATAACTCTTATGACAGAGCATGTATACTCTGTCACATTGGCTTCATCAGCAGGCACCAGATGAACTGCATTTTTGATCAGACTCCTAAATTACCAATTTGAATCATGGGTTTGATTATTTCCACTATTTCTTCTCTTCTGCTGTATCTGGGAGAGGAATAATCATCATAAATAAAAATTCACTAATCATTTTGTTCAAAATTTTACATATAGACTCCAATTGTCTAATTGCCATCAATCAATATTGTGGATGGTCTTTTAATCTGATCAATGTATACCTCTCTAAAAATTCCAATTTAGTAATTAGTTATTCACCCCATTAATTCTGGGCTTAGAACAAGTCCATTCGCAATGGTTATTATCAGGGTTAATCATTCATATGAGTTATTTCAATCCAAAATTCATTAGATGTCTAAACCTGCTTGTGGCACCCACTCAATGCCTTTTTGTTCTGTACTAAACACTCAAGATCACTTATTGATCTCATTTCCTCCCCTTCCCTGTGTTCAATAATTGAGTCTCATCTTTGGCCACCTGTGTTCTCTGACCACTTTGCTTTGGAAGTGAAAATCATCCCAAAAGAAGCCATTTTGCCTATAACAGATATGCCACATACCATTTGGATAACTAATCCAATATTACCATCCAGTTGATTTCAAAACAGATATGCCACATACCATTCGGATATTGACTAAATCCAATATTACTATCCAGTTGATGTCAGAAGCCTATATTGTATTAAATCATGTCAAAATACTATCTCTCCCTGCAGAAGAAGCCTGGATGATTCTTGTCATTGCCTTGAGTGACTTCATTAATTTCTGTACTGTCAAGACTAAGGGCCCAGTTAGAATGATTAGTGATTTGGACTCAATAGCAAGAGAATTAAAAAAAAAATTTGTTACATGAAACTCAGAACATACCTACTATTCTTGAGATAAAGTTGAAGAACAAGGCCACCCAGAGTTCCATTGCTGAGTGTCTCTCAATTAAGAGGGCCTGCCATTACCTATACCACCAACACTGCTAAACCAGGGGCTACCTTAGATGGGCTCTTGGTTCAGGCAAAAAGTCCAAGATATTGAAATCGATCAAGAAACAGGACAGTGGCTACTCTGGTTCTTCCATGTTGACCAGGATTCGGGAATTTTATTCTAACAAATTTTAGCCCCTGGAGATGTCTAACTCCAGAAAAAACTTACCACAGAGATTTTTTTCTTATAAGATAGAGACTATAATCCTGTTGAAACTCAAATCCTTCCCTGACAAAACTCATCCTGGCCTGCATGGAATCCCTAAGTTCCTTTTATTTCATCTGCAGTCATTTACCATTCCCATTGTAAAGAAAATGGTAGACTTTTTGGCTGATGACAGCCAAGAGATGAGAGGGGATTTGACCAATCGCCATGGTGCCCCTCATAAAAAGATGGGAGGTTCTGCATGATTTGAAGAATCTCCACCCAATTTCCATGGTTCCTCTACTGATCAAGATGATTGAAGGCCTCATTAAAAAGAACATCCAAGAAAACAACATTGAACACCTTTTGTCCTATCAGTTTGTCGAGAGGGGGGAGCTTGACTGTTGCTGTCAGCCAATTTCACCTTCTGGTTTGATCATGTTTGCAGGAGAATGTCCTGGGCAGTCACAGTCCAACTAGACTTTACTGGAACCTTTGATTGTGTCAGGATTGATATGATTCTTGGTATACTGGAGGAACTCCCAAGTGCCTTTGGCATACCTCCTATTGATTGAGAACTTCCTACAAAATTTATGAGGCATTTCTCTCATTGGATGGCTGAGTTGCTCCAAGATTTCAGCCTTGCATTTCCATCCCACAGGGCTTGCCACTAAGTGCACTCCTTTTTACAGCCTAGGTAAACCCATTATTGTTATGCATTGAGGCTATCCTCTCTGAGATAGCCATTTCTTTGCTGAGAGATCATTCACCATATCTCCTATATGATGTTGTGGTGTTATGGATGAGGTTGTGATGTTTCTTATCTCAGGATGAGTTTGTGAGGCCCAATGAACTCTTAGGATCAGTTTGCTTGTGAGTTTGGTCTGAGAGTTAATGGAAGGAACTCAGCAATGTAATCCATCATGACAGGAAAACAAATTATGGGTAGATTTAAAGCTCCCTTAGAAGTTTCTTGGATTTCATCTTGCCTCCCCCATCTGTTATGAGAAGGGATTTGGAAAATTCTTTACTCTCCAGAATAGAAAATGTTTCCTTGCTGGCTAAGATCTACCTATCTCTGTTGGGGAAACACTGTGGTGTTACCAAAAATTATTTAATATCTTGCTGGCTTTGCCCCAACTATTGCTTTCATCAGAAAGGTGGAAACTCTTTGTAAGAGGCTATACTGGAGGGGGGAAAGGGCTCCTGTCATCAGCCTTAATATGTTACAAAAGTCCAAACCACTTAATGGAAACTTCATTCTATAAAGACTTTTCAAATTCAGCATACTCATAATATATTAGTAAAAATATTTAATGATAATTCAGAAAAGGAATGTCCACTTCCATTGGAAAAAGTGGAACCAACTGACAGGCCTCCCCTTATATGCAGTAATTTATGGCTACAGCAGCAAGTGATGATGGTGGTTGGAAACATCAAGACTTCTGGCTCCCTGTTCCATGCCAAATTGACTAACTGGCCCATGGAAAATTTGGTGATTGATCTGTTTGTTTTTTACTTATGTTGTTTTTACTTACATTGTATATACTGATGTTAATTTTATTTCCTACTATTATCAGTTATTGACCGAGTGCTGTAAATTCATTATCCTTTTATATTTCATTAATTCCAAATTTTACATTATACATTCAATGTGTGAATATCTTAGTGTTATAACTTTTAAATATGTATTTAACCTTTCCTTTGAGCCAGATCAGGTTACAGTCTGAGTGGTGATCATTTACCTGGTTTCTTGTTTCACTTTTGATACTTGGCTCTTGGTGATTTTGCCATTTAATATTTACCTTAAAATATTGGCACCAATTTAATTGTATTTACTTCTGCTATATACACTTAAACTAATGTGTGACTATTATCAGTTATTGACCAATTCCTGCAATCCTTTTACATCTCTATACTCAGTTTATTCTAATGTAATATTGTATAGCCTGTGAACGAATATCTTAGGGTTATAGTTTCTAAACGATTTTAAGTATGTATCAAACTCCATTTGTTTATTTATCAGTTATTCTCTGTTTGAGGTTCATCTGCATTGGTTGTGGGAGAAGTTTATTATTTAATGTTTACCTTGTAATTTTTCTAACACTTTAATTCAGTTTCATTGAAACAGTTATAATCAGCCTAATTAAATATTTTTTATTGTATTTATTTGATTAATCATTGTAATTTCTGAGATGTTATATACTCTGTACTCAACTTAGTTTTGTAATTTGTTAATTTCCTTTGTATTATGCTTTAAGTGTGAATAAAATTTGACTTTGGAAGGAAATAATATTGAAACTTATTTAAACCCACAAACAGCGCCCCTTACACAGGGGGTTTGAGGGGGATTTTTTCTCTGGGAAGGTTGGGTCTGTGGGTTAGATAGTTTATTTAACCCCTCCTTTTATTTCCCCAACATCATCCTTACCCACATATCTTTTTTCCAACTTACCGTTTTGGGGGGGATTTTTTGACGGCTCCTACTCCACCATCACCAAAAAAACATTCCTAAAAACCAATGAATTCCCTTCATTCCTTCAACAATCTCCAAAAGCCCCCCCCTGGTAGAAAACCCGATAAAAACTTGCACCCCCTACCCCACAACCCCCCCCCCCCCGCCCCCCTCAAACCCCCTCTCCCTCACCCCCCTCTTCCTCCCCCATCCCCCCTCTCTTCTCCCCTGCCACCCCCCCTTCCACCCCCACTTTAAAAAAAAAAAAAAAATATATTTATTTTTTATTAAAAAAAAAAAAAAAGAAGAAAAAAAAAAAAAAAAAAAAAAAAAAAAAAAAAAATAAATTTATAAATAGATATTATATTCATTACATATATCATATAAAATGTCTTAAGTTTTGGCTTAGTCATAATTACCTAATAAAACCTAGATTAAAATATATATTGAAATGATAATGTCTTATGCATTTCAATGTGGGCCATGAAGTCTTCCACATGGTTGTGAGATGAAGAAGAGTTGTACTATGTATATTTAAATTTAAAATTATTAAATTTAAATATACATAGTACAACTCTCCTTCCACAATTACAGTTTCTAAAAACATCACACTATATAAAATAAATATCTCATTTACATATGTTTAATTTCAACTAAGAATGATAATTTCGCAAGCATCATTCATTCAGGTAATTTAAAGTGATTGCTTAACATCTCCATGGTCTCTTTCCCAAATGCTTAAGATTTGCCCATACATAAACATTTGGGTAGAAAAAAATAGATGAATTCATTCTATCTTTTTACAAAGACTTTATCTAGTGTTTGGAAGTGAGGTTAATGGCTGATTATTACCATTACATTTTATAAACACATCATGCTATATAAAATAAATATCTCATTTAAATATCATATTGTTAAATAATGTTAAATAATAAGTGTTTTTGAAATGTTATAATTAAAATCAGATGTTAAAAATAAGATAGCAAAGATATTAAAACAAGATTATCAAAGCTTATAAAAAATAAGATTAGGTGTTAAAAACAAGATCTAAGAGTGTTAAAAACAAGATCTAAGAGTGTTAAAAACAAGATGACACAAAATTTATGTAAGCAGTTTTACTTGAAAGTAATCAATCAGGATTCATATTTTAATCAAGCTGCAATCAATCTGGAATTTCATTTTATGTGAACTACATTGAACCTTTATTGTGTTGACTGAGTAGAACAAAGGAAAAACTGCCAACTGCTGAAATCTATTCTAGATGTCTGGAATCTGACCATGCTATTTTTTAAATGAATCTCTAATTAAAATAAAGAATGAATACTTAAACTTCAAATGTGAAAGTCAGGGATTGTTAAAAGACATTATGACAACTTACATCTGGAATCAATTATTATTTGGCATCATGGGAAAAAATTAATTTCAGCTGTAGAACTTTTGCTTGTAAATAAAAAAAACTATTTAGGTATTATTTTAACATTAACCCCTTCCCTGACAAAAATTCTGGTTGGCTGAGTGAGGTAAAACTCTAAACTTTTGATTGGTCAATTACAGAATCAGCAGTAAAAATATATGCATCTTTTAATATTATATTTGTTTTAATTTCATTTGTAAAAAGTATATTAATAATTTGTCAGTTTATGAAAGTGAACGAAAGTTTTTTAAAAAATAAATTTCTATTTAGAATTATAAAAATATTCCATAGAGAAAACCTAAAAAAAATGTTCTAAGGATGTTCATGGCCTATTACAAAGTGTTGCTTACATTACAGACTTTCTCAATTTACATTCTGTAAAAGTAAAGACTTTTTTTTAACTAAAATAAATATTATTTAAAATTTTATTATTTTTGTAAAATAACTATATTTTCAGCATATTTTATCTAAATAATTTATAATATGTCAAAAAATACTTTTAAAATGCTTTAAAACTTTCATTTTCATTTTCAAAATCAAAACAAAGAAGTTGGAGCAATGAAAATTATTGACAAGTGGTCTCTTTTGATCACTCTGAGCAACAACCAATCAGTGACTAGAAAAGACTGCCTTTTTCCTTTGTTAAAGCTTAAATTTGAATATTATGTTTTTACTTGTAAATAATTCAAGAGAGGGCAGCATCTCACAGTACTTTTTTTAAGCTTTAAAATGACCATACATTCTTTACGGTAGCATTAAAAATGATGGAATTCAAGTGACTTGAACCCATGATTATTTGTGACCAGAGAAGTTATGGAAAGAGTTACTCATTTCACTTTCATTTTAGTTTATATTTAATATTAACAAACTATATTTTATTAAAGCAGAAAGTTTATGTTTTTTTAAAAGAAGTTAATTGAGTTTTAAAGCAAATGAAAATTTTAAAAAAAGATTTGTATACAAAAAAAAGAGAGAAATTTATTTCATCTTACATTTTACTATGTGTGTATATATATATATATATATATATATGATTTGTTAAGATTAAAAAATCTTTTCTTTAATGTGAAATTTGTCAGATAAATAAACAAAGGTGTAATATGCAATATAAATTGAATGTACATGCTTTTAAAGTAATTAGAATGCAAATGATAAAAAAAAATGAATGTAATAAAATTATTGGTAATATGTTAAAGGTTTATTTTGAAATTAGAGTAAGTCCATTTATACATAAATTAGTATTCCTTTTGAATGCTGTGAGTTAAATTTTGTGTATGTTAGGAGGTGTTATGTACAAGCAGTTATTAGATTTCTGTTACTGTATTTATATGGTGACTTTATTTAAGGTTTTATATAAATTTGTGGTCAGATCCAAATCACTACCTCAATTAATTAAAGAATATTACTAGTAAGTATGGGTTAAATTCAAGGAACAATCTCTCATAATTAGTGTTATTGTTTAATCAAGATTCAGACCTAAAGTGGCCACTCCCTAGAGTTATCACATGTAAAAAAAGTGTATTGGTTAAAATTATCCCCACATTAGGTACAGATGGGTGACTATGCCACTAAGCTTATGATATAAATAAATGTATTATATTTGTGAGGGTCAGCCATACATAGAATTGTATTTGGTGTACATTAAAGGTCAGGGATTTACTCTGCAACAAAAGTTCAAAGCAAAATAAACCATGGAAATTTTATAAATAACTATTGCTATGCCCAAACACACATCACATGTAAGTTGTGTATACACATACATGCACATATTGTAAAAGAGCTTAAAATTATAAAAATATTTAGATCTTAAACTTGTAAGATGCATTGACAAATATTGATAATATAACTGATATACTTTATTAATTGATTTGTCAGAGGGGACTCAAACTTAGTTCTGCTTTGTTAACTATACTTCTGAAATCAGGTATTTATTTCAACTATAATTTTTTGAAAAGCTAAATAAATACTGTTCTGTGACTTTTTTTTTTTTGATGTGATACTTTTAATCGTCTGTCAATATATAAATTTCATTTTTTTCTTTCTTTTTGGAAGTAAGTAATTCTGAATCATGTATATATTTTTAATTGTTGTAAATAGATTAAATACTAAATATTTTATTAAATATTTGTTGTCTTATTTACTAGTATCATTATCTCATGAGTCTCAATTGTTAATTATATTGTAGTATTAAATTATTGGTATGATAGCATGAAAATTTGAAAAGATTTAAACTTGGTTCTATTACCCTTTATTTAAAGCTCCAATGAATGGTATTTAGATTTATAAGTTTGCACTTTATATATGCTTTTAAATCAATCTTGAAAGAATTCTCCATTTTTGTTAATATTATTTAAAATATTTTATCTCATTAGTTTTCAATGGGTTAGTTTAAAAACATATAAATAATAGTTTTCATATAAAACTAGAAGCTTACAGGTAGTAAAATTCCCATTAAATCTCAGCTATAATGTGACCACAGTTTTTCTTAAATGCTTGATAAATTTACAATTCTCTCCCAAGTGCCATTATATTGAGCTACTGTCTCAATATATATATTTAGTATTCTTTAATAGTATACAAATACAAAATCAGTGAAAACAAATGGAGAGAATAAATAATTGAGTAAGAAGATATAGATCAGAGTTATGGAGGTATAGATCAAAGTTATGGCTTTTAAATATTTAGGAAATTGATTTGATGAGAATTGGGATTTAAGCTTCATAAAAAAGTAATTTTACAACCACTTGAATTTGGATTTTGAATATAGTATTTGTAAAGATATACTTAAAGATCAAATGCATAGGCTGCAAATATGTGTTAAATAAGATATCATATCATGTCTTCTTATTGATTACATAAGAGAAAGATCCGTTTGATAAATCTCCTGGTAATTTTATTTAATAAATGTAAAAAACTCAATGAAAGTTGCTTGTATCACTTTGCAGCATTTTCAATAAACTGCATCTAATCTCATATTTTGTATCTTATCCATCTGTGTATTAGATGATAGATCTTACATTGTTTTTAAGCTAATATTGTTATATGTTAATATTTTTATCTTAGACCAATCATACTTTTTTAAATATTTCTTTACAGTATTACTTTTTTAATTTAATTTCTGTTACAGCTAATGTCTGGATTACAAGTTTATTTTATAGATTAACTCTTCCCGCTTCATTCTTAGACATTATATTTAGATCAGATGCACCCAGTTGCTTTAACAATCTTTTTTAAAAATTTAATGTAAAGTAAATGTGATAATTGTACTTAGGTCTGAAAGAATGTTATTACTGGTGGTATACAAAAACTTCAGACTTTTACCTCATCATTTTTATAATAATTGGTTGCTTTAACATATTTTTTTTAAAGATTTAATGTAAATTTAACAAAATATTTTAATATATAAATTTCCGAATTTTAATAAAGCTAAATTAAAATTTAAATTTTTAAATATATCTATTATATTTGACATTGCAAATACATATTTACTGGAGCACCATCTGAATAAAACAATTATTTATTTTTTCAATAGTGTCATGACTAATTATAAGTTTTTTAGCTTTATCATTATATACAAATATAGTGCCAGTATTTGTGTAAATATAGACTTAAGTCAATACAATATGCACATTCCAACATAAAGGAAAATTGAATTACTAGAAAAGTGCTACAACCAAGCTATAGATAACTTTTGATCATCATTAATGGTCTTTTGCCATTTTTTGACACATTTTTCTAGGATTTCAATATTTCAAGTCTATCCTGTATGGTTTAATACAATGATAGAGTTCTTATCTAAAGGTTCTAGAATCTATTTTTATCTTAGTAAAGGTTAAACAAACTCTGTGATAAACATTACATTACCTACTGAGCAAGTGACTATATAGTTTTGTGCATGCTGGAAATAAATGGATTCTTTTATATGAATAGAAAATATAAGAGTATGATTAGTGCATATTCACTCAGTATATGAAGCATAGATATTTTTTAGTAGATCAAAACTTTCCAAATATATTTTTCAGGCATCCAGCCTATAATCATTTTATCCACTTTTACAATAAATACAAGTCTAATTAATCTTAGATAAATTGTAAGAAAAAAGTTCTAGACAAATGAGTCGATTCTAAAATCAAAGTGTATGCATTGTTTATGAAGATAAAAATATTAAATATCAAAAAGATGTATAACCTTAGATACAAATTTTAAATAATAAAAGTTAAATTGGGATTTTCATTGTTAATTAATACTGTAACTGTCCTTTAAGCAATAGCAGCATTATTTATATAATTCTATTTTCATATTAAAATTTATATTGATTAAAATAACCGGCGATACCTGTTTTTTAATATAAGCTTCTATGGTGCAATCACTATTATTTAAATTTTATGCTTAAGTTTACTTAACAATGATATATTATTTGATTGTATTGTAAATAGCATTCTAATAATAAATTAAAATCTTATTATTTTAATTTTATGCCATCTTTTGACAGAAACAAACAAAAAAAAAAGATATTTTTAAATTACTTCAATGCATTAAGATTTTTCTGTAATCTTCATTTATGCTAATATATTCTTAGCAAACTGATAAAAAAGTATCGAGCTATTATATATATAAACTGAAGCTGGAAATCTGCCTTGCAGATTTGCACTTCACCTAGTGTCAATAATATAGCCACTAGAACTGGTTTAGGCAATAGTATATATATATAGATGTATGGAGACACAAACATTTAGTTCGTTTGCCCACTCAACTTACACATGTGAATGGGTGTATGAAAAGTAATATTTGAAAGTTATAGAATTTTATAATTTTATTTCAATAATTTTCTAACCAATTTATATTATATATAAAACAATTTATATTATATATATTTTGTAAATCTTACATCTTGCATATAGTAATTTATATAAAAATAGAATGGTCAATTAAGAGACAAACCGCAGTATTTTTGAAAGTTTATTGCTTTTAATTTATGTAGAAATACAATTGTCATTTAAAAAACGAACTGCTGTAGCTGGGAAATTTTTTTGCTAGTAATTTGTGTAAGTTTAACTAATATTTAAGAGTGAAGCAATGCAATTAGTTTTATTTTAAAATTTCGTGGAACTTTGTATCATTCTTAAAATACACTCAAGGTCATAGATGCCAGAGGTTCTTAATTATTTTATCTGGTCATTTAATGTTCTGATCTTTTTCATTCCTGCAGTGGCTGATTCTTTAATGTGTACTTGTATAAATAGCTAAAATTATATATTTTTGTCTGCTTTTTGTTTCGTGCTCCAGTCGGAGATATACTTCTTGCAAGTTTGTGTTGTGCAGCAAAATCATGGAGGGGTAAAGAAAATTATCCACTTCTGCCTCTGGGAGGCTTATCTAACTCACTGTGCCTAGTTAGAAACATCTAAACCTAATATGTGAACTGTCCAGAAATGTGTGCTTAAAAGACTCTTCAATCTCTACAAATGCCTGTTTCAAACCCAAGCTAGCCCATGATCATGATCCACCAATTACCTACATTGTCATGTCCTCAAGCCCAAGGTAATATCTATCTTGCTGCCAGCTATGAAATCTGAATTAATAAATTGTTCTAATTCTAAACTATCGTTCCTTCCTTACTTAATGTTAAAGTTATTATATAAATACTAATAATGTCTGCGATTTATTACCTTCCTTACTTAATGTTAAAGTTATTATATAAATACTAATAATGTCTGCGATTTATTATATTTTGTTTTGACTATATTGTATGCCTTTCCTTCCTTCTTACTTTTAAAGCTGTCACATAAATGCTAATAATGTCTGTGTGACTTATTATAATTGCTGTATCAGTTTTCTGTTTTGGTGTGGCAATTTATTGATTTTTTAAATTTTATTATTCTAATTCATTTTGATATGGCAAGAAAGTATACAATCTGGTGAATGAACCCCCCCCCCCATAGTTTTCTCCTGTTAAACCTAAGGAGATGTAAATTTCCTTAAAATTTATTGTTATAAACTCGCTCAGTTTTATACAAATTATTTTCAATAATGTGATTCTTTAAATGACTAGAAGGTCTTGATACTTACATGGAATTATTACTCATAACTATAAAAATTTAATTCTCATCTCATTATTAAAAGTTGTTATCATTTTAACTAAGTACATCTCACCAGCAGTGAATTTAATATGTAATTTCTAATTTTATTTTAATAATTGTAACATGAAAGGCTGTTATTTTGTAAGTAATCACAGTTATCTGTGCAATGACTGCTGGTAGAAATGGGGAGATATTTCTGAGGGGTGGGAGAGAGCAATTTATCTCTTTTAGTTTTAACTCTGACCCTCTTTATGTGTGTTTATTGATCATTAGTTAACTGCCTGAGATGGTTTGCATTTAAACATTCCATTGCACATGAGAGCATCTTATAAGAGTCAGGTGTTTATTAATTTATCGTGGTTGTTAGTGACACAAACTATTTATATGTTTTGGGCATTACAGGTGTATCATTGCAATCATTACTTATAATTTTCTTGTTTTGTCATTTATTTTGGGATCTTCGGAATGACCAATCCCACTATTCATCATCCCTCTAAAAGTAGATGTATTTTCCTACTCAGGATTTTCTCCAGGCACCCCCAATGAATCAGTGTATGGAAAACATATGGATGAACCATCCCAACACTCACTTGTGCCATTACTCTTCTGAGATATGACCTTGGCCATTGTGCAGGCATACTCCTTTTCATATCAATATGATAAAGCCACTCAAAAGCATCTTAAATGATCACTCCTCTAGATACGATTGTAAGTGATAATGTAATACTGCCTTATTATTAAGTTTTCTATTCACCTGCAATGCTCTTTATTAGTTGTAATTGCATGTCATTCGCCATCCATTCATTTTAATTTTTAAGTCAGATTATGCATTACAGCTTCTTTTAAGCTGAATAGTTTTGCTCCCACACATCTGAGTGATCTCCCAAGTATTGCACATTTTTCAAATCACATGACCCAAATTCTTATTCATATATATGTAATGACCAGATGAGGATTGAGTTACAAGGTATTATTGGTTATCCAATAAGTTTATTTGATTCTTGGCATATTAACTGCACTACAATATCTGTGCAACCGCATGAATGACCTTTGTTCTAGGTATGTAATAATTGCACTAACTAACTGTACGTAATAACATTTTATGTATTTATATAAATTCTATGATTTATTGACTCATCTCTAAAGTGCGTGATTGCAAATCAAACCACAATCAAAGTTGTAACTACTATTGCCCAGTCATTCTATACAGCTATTTTTGTTATTACCATATTTAATTGTTCAATAAATTTATATTATATTGTAACGGTCAAATATGTGCATTTGCGAAACAAAACCCAGAACTCCGATAGATCATCTAAGGCTGACAAGGTTTACGGTGGTGGAAGCCATGACTCTGGTCTAACCCTAGTTCCTCTACCATAGCTCATAGACTTACTATCTTACAAATGACACAGTTGAGGTCACAGCAGCATTTCTCCTCTTCACGTGCCGGCAGTAGCACAACGGCAGAACACAAGACGTGTAACAATAGGCATTTTATATAGCATATTTGTATAGGTATCATGTGGCATACTTATTATGACTATTAATTACTTATAAGTTTTTAACAAATAATGCAAATAATTATCAAATACTAAATAATTGTGAGTCAGTGAGCAAGACAAAGACATAAAGCTAGAGTAAATTTAAACTAATTTAATGAATTTAAAATATAAAATAATAATTCAAAAACAATATTATGATAGGTTAAGTGTTTGGTTTCACACACAGGTGATTAAGGGATGTTTACAATTTAATGGAATTCACGTGCAAGTGATGAATTTTAGAAGTAATTTTGGATAGCAGAATTTACATGGCTTGGTTTACATATATATTCTATATCATTTACAAATGATTATAATTTTCTGGTACAAATATTACAGTTTGGAAGTTTATGCATTTCCGGTTTATATATATATAGCATTTAATAAGACAGGTGATTTCATTTTAGGTTACAATTAATTTCTTTCGCTATATATGTGGGTTGATCACTCACAGGTGATGAAATGATAATACAATAATACTTTCATGAGCTTAATATATTTTAATGATGAAATGACTTTGCTCATGGTTATCTATGTCTAGTTTATGCTATATAGGATTTAGATTTGCTATAGATTAGCGGAAGTGATAACAAATGTTTAATAAAGAACATATTTACTTAGCACGAATAACTAATATATTCTCTATATAGTTAATATTCAATTTAAATTGGATTCTATTTCAGATCAAAGCTGAGATAATTATTATAATGGTGGGATAAACTGATTAATGGGAGCTACACTTTAGATACTAGTGTGTAAAGAAAATATATAACTCTGAGTCTTATTTGTGTCTCATAGGTGCCTTACTCACAGGATTTTTACCAAGTAATGGTTCCCTGTAACCCTCATTGCTGTGATATAGGAGGCCCTTTTAGTCTGGCATATAGATCAATTTATATAAGTGTGTGGGAGTCTTACGCTCTGTGTGAATCATGCTTCATTTTTACGAATGCAGAATGTGGAGGGGTGAACCCATCCACCATCTGAAGAGAATAATTGCCCGAACTAAATGTAATGGTGCAGCATGACCACATGCTACCATTAAAGAAGCAGCAACAAGTAAATATGCCATAGCATTTCATATGCCCCACTGACTACATAATCATATTTATAAAATTAAGACACTAAATTAAAAGTTTCTTTCATGAAACTACCCTATATCAGTTCATGTTATAGTACTCTTAATAATACTATTTAAGGGAAATTACGAATCCAATTTACAAGGCTATCTATATAGGCTTTGGGTTTAATTTAAGGAGGATTACAGCATATGGGGAAATTAAAATATAAACTTATAGACTTATGCTGCATTTATCACTTTAACTATATATTGGTTAAAATATTAACTTTAAAAGCAAATCTACTTAAAAATGATGATACATTTGTATTTATCTTTAATTCAAAATATTTATCCATTTCAAAACAGAGCTTTTTAGTTTGTGTATAATTACATGTGTGACATATATATGCGAACTGACATATATATGTGAGAGAATCTTTATTTAATTCTCGCTAATAGTTTAATTATGAATAAAGCTCGGTTTTGAAGTTTTATAGCATAAACAATATAACATAACTAAATAATAATATTTGGCATAGATTTAATCAAGAAATGCATTGTTTAAAATAAGATAAAATTTCACGCAAGTGAAATTTGAAATTTACTAATAGATTTAATCAAGAAATGCATTGTTTAAAATATGATAAAATTTCACGCAAGTGAAATTTGAAATTTACTATGTTTAAAATTAAAGTGATATGACATTCACTAAAATATGATTGATTTAGTTTCATTAATGCTAAGTTTAAGACTAATGATGGCAAGTATTATCATTAACTTACGATATATGAATTAGCTTAAGAATTTTAATTATTTCTTTAAAACAGCTTATTACATTTTATACGTTACTAAATTTATATAAACATTGCAATTCTACATTTTAGCAATTTAAAATCAAATAGCATTTAATTAGTTAGAATAAAATCAATACACAACCAAATCAATCATTATTTCTATGAGTAAACCAATACATAAAATCATAAAAACAAATTATTAAATATTAAATGAAATCATTTATCAAATCAATTATGAAATTATAGAATCAGATATTAACTTATTTTCAAGGCATTTTAAATCGGTTTAAATCATTCAAAATCAGGCAAGATTTTAGAGTTTAAATAAAGTTATTAAATTCATTTACAATTTTAGGCAAGTTTTAAGAATGAAAGTAAGATAAAATAAAATTTACAGAAGTTTAGTTTACATTTTATAATGGCCATTAAATTAATATTTGAGCTACCATTTTAAAGTTGGATTTTAGTGGAAGGTTTTTAGAATGGACAGAGTATTTACCAATTTTCTTCTCTTTCTTCTCTTTCTTCTGGCAAGTTCTCTGCATAGTGGGATCTCTTTAAATTCTTGCGGTAGTTAGTTCATGCTCCTCCAGCTTAGGCAGTTTTCAGCAGGACGGGAGGCAAGATTTCAAGCTTATTATCCCGACAAGTTGATTATTCACTTCTTACAGTTACAAATTCAAAGAATTAACTGGATTTTTGTGCCTTGAAAGATGGTTGCTATTGCTTATATAGCAATATACCCCCCCTCCCCTTCATTATATTATTTACTTAGATGTTTTCTTGGCCCATACGATAATCACCAGTTATAGCGGGAGCCTGCTGTGTCAACTTTAAAATAGGTCAAAAAAACCCATTGACATGCCATAATTTATGCAGTTTTCTAAATTTAATTCTAAATATAAATTTTAATTAATCTTATACCAGTAAAGATTAATTATTCTGGCGTCACTCCAGCTTCAAAAACAAATCTAAGATATGTGAAAAACATTTTGTTATACATGTAACTTGACCGTTCTAATTTACCAATGTATGCAGAATTATTAAATTTTGAATATAAATAACTTAATAAATATTGCAAAATTAGAGAAATCTTAATGTTTTACATCCTATTAACATTTATTTTCTAGCATATATGTGGTCTAAAGTTACACATACAACTCATTTTCCATTTAATAATTATTAACAATCTATATATATGTGCGTATTTTAGAGATTCATGATTATATAAATGAATAATTCTTTATATTTAAGGAAAAAATCGAGCTAATTACATATTTATAAAACTTTCGTTTACTCATATTTCAGATGCTTCCTATCTTTAAGGCATACGGTTTGCGTTTAACCGAATTTTCAATTAGTCCCAGCAAGTAACAATAACTGGTAGATTTTTATCATTAATTTTTCTCTTATAGCAGTTTTATATAAATTCTTGCCTTTGAATTTCCTTCTTTTTTTTAACTATTCTGTACGGGTCATTTTGGGCGTCTTGGGGGTGTGATATAAATGAATAATTCTTTATATACTTAAATATACATGCACACACATGATTGTACTTATTTAGGTTTAAAATTAGGCGGGTTTTCTTAGTATTGTTATTAATATATATGAGAGATTGGTAGTGTTGATATATATATAAATACTATATATTATAGTAGGTGAAACAGTTAGATTGTACAAGCTGACTGTTTCAATATTATTTTCTATATTCTCGCATTTGTTATTCATTGCCTGAATGTATCGTATGATTGTTTAGGTTAAGTTAAATTATTTCAAATACAATGAAAGATTTTATTGGTATTATTAATTAATTCCCTTTATTTAAAGTTGCCTTGAGCAAGATTAAGTATCTGATTATTAATCTATTAAAGAATAGTCTAGCTGGCTCTTTAAGTAGTATATTTTGTAATAATCATTGGCTAATTATTTAAATATCAATTTCCAAGTCTCTTTGCTTACCCTGTTCTCATTGCTGGGACTGCAGTAAATGAAAGCTTGCTAGTATCCCCAAAAGTGTTGTCCATATAGTCAGAGACCCTGGAGCACTGGCAAATATGTTAGCATTTAGTACTGTTCCAGACCTGTGTATCTCGCACATTACTAGATTGCTATAGTTTGCTTGGATGCTAGGTCTTATTGAATAAACATATGATTTTGACTAGTACAGAGTATTTTTTCCCCTGGGTTTGGATGCCCAAATTGTGGGGCTTCATCAATTACTTAACACAACCGTGAACTGACCACAGCTATATATATGTAAAATTTTATTCTCTTTTCAAATATATATAAAGTTTTTTTTTCTCTTGGGTATCTGAACTGAATACGTACCAAAACTTACAATATTTCATCATCTATATATAATTTGATATGCAATGTAATATACACATATGGTTTCCTAGATATAAAAGGGATTGTTTTTATGTTATATTGATTAGATAAAATCAAAGACCACTTTATGATTGTAATATTAATGAGTGCAAAATAAAGACCCAGTTTTATGACTTCCAGTTAAATTTATGATTATGGCAAACTTAAGCACTTTACTCTAAATCAGACATTTAATAGTTTTTTTCTTTTTTTGTTGTTGTTGGATAATATTAGCAAAATACCATATTTTACAAACGTAATATAAAATTTTCTTTTCGAAGTTATTTAAATTGAGAAAATATTTGATGCCATTAATTATTTTGTCTTGTTGTAACACCATGTTTTACAGCCATAGTTTTAAATTTTTTTGTTTGAAATTCTTTAAACTCATGTTTTACAGCCATAGTTTTAAATTTTTTTGTTTGAAATTCTTTAAACTGAAAAATATTTAACCTATTATTAATTATTATTTTGTTTGTTGTAATACCATGTTTTACAACAATAAATTAATTTTTTTCTTCTCAAAATTACTTCAATTGAGAACTATTTGATGCTATTTATTATTTGGGAATAAAAGAGATGATGCCAGCAACACCATGGAGGATGAAAGTATTAGGGAACAAGTATCAGAGGTCATAGTGAAGGACCCACTTATGCTCCTTCATGGTGGTAAACAAGACCAAGTATCTCCACAAAATGAAAATGTCATTGCCATGCTCCAAAGCATGATGGCTCAAACCAAAATAATAATGGGGTCAAAGAGAGAAATGCTGAAGAATTCAGGCAGTTGACTCAAAGAATGGAGAGGATAATGGAAGAGAAGTGGGAGCAATATGCGAAGGCCATTGAGGAGCTGAAAGATAAATGCAAACATATGAAAAACAGTGCCTAAAAATGTGAATCTGTCATCAAGAAATTACAAAATAAGCAATAGAGAACTAAGGGAACTATGCAGAAGATGGAATGGCAGACCTGAGTGCAAGCAGGAACTCGAGAACTAGCGAGTGAAATAATGACTATGACTTTAGACCAAAAAAACCAACTCATCCCACCTTAAGGAAAAGGACCAAGACCAAACACAATTGCTCTATGTTAAGGAGCATCAAGCTTGAAAAACTCCTATCAGCCTTCTTTTAATAGAGATCCCTACAGGTGCTCAGACAAGCAGTGGTAACCCATACAGTACACCAATTCACTCCTGAGCGGGGATTAATACAGGAATCCAGTTGAATATGGCTAAATTCATACAAGTCAGAGTATTTAGGAGGGAACCCTGGGATAATCCACAAACCCATTGGGATAGTCTCAAGGAATTGTTTTACTTTTATCAAGAAAGTGAGGGAGACATTGCAAATCATTATCTCCAGGGTTCTGCAGAGAATTGGTGGGGGTCAATATGAGACAAACCCCAGACTTTCAAGGAATATCAAACCGCACTATTGACCAGCTATTGGAGCGAGGAGCATCAGGATAAAATTCTCCATCAGATATCATATGAAAAATACAGAGAGAAGGAAACCCATACTCAGTTTTTCTTCCCACAAGTGGCCCAACTCAGGTCTTTAATGGCTTTCCCATTTTCAGAAGCACATGTCATCCATATCGTACAGGCCAACATGCCCCAATCAATTTAATGAGCCATGGTAGTGAGTAGGATCATGAAAGTGGAGGAACTGGCTCACTTCTTGACCACTATGGACCTCAGAAATTTTAACTCTGAACCCCTAGAAAGGGAGACCCCTCAGATTCAATCTGCAGCAGTATAAAAATGGGATAATCGGCCAGTCTCAACATATGACCGAAACCAGACTGGGTTCAAAAGAAGGTATGGAGAGCAGTTGGAAAACTTCCAGGGACTAGGTTGTTCCTCCTAGCAGTGTCCCACCAAAAATTTACGAAATGAAAAATACTTACAAGTAAACCTGATCTCTACAATAATCAATGAAGCAGACACCTTGTTACCAAATGTCCATTGATCCATGTCCAGTCTTCTGAAAGTAGGGGATTCGATTAACCATGCATTATTGGACTTGGGCAATCAGGTTTCCTTTATCTCAAGAAGCTTCTATGATCAACTAGGAGCAAAAAATCACTGCCTACAGTTGCCCACTCATGCAGTCCAACTTACCCTAGCTAATGGAAGGACAAACAGAAAACTGCCAGGTTTGGCTGGAAATGACCATGGACAGCACAGCAGTAGGACACCCCTTTTTAGTAATGGCTAGGTTAATTCATAACCTTATAATATAATTAACCTCATAATAGGATCAGACTTTTTGAACAGACATCAATGTGTGGTTGACTATGCCCAGAGGGTGCTCATGTTCAGAAGGGAACAAGTCCCCTTGGAGATCCAAATAATAATAACCACTTTCACTTGGGATGTGTTGCTCAGACTGTGGACCTGGATCTGATCAGAAAAAAACTCAAGAATCCACATTAGAGCCCCCAAAGGACCGGGAAGAGTTGAGTCAGATCCTCACCGATAATGCAGGAGTGTTCTTGAACATGCCAGGGGAAATTAAATACTATGTACATTGGATTAGGGTTAAGGAAAAAAGCTACTTTCAGACAAAGACATACCCTATACCATTCCAGTACCAGGAGGAAGTCAATAAGCAGATACAACAGATGATGGATTGGAAAGTTATAAAAAAGGGGCTATCTCCATACAATAACCCCTTAGTCATAGTCAAAATAAAAAACAGTGCCATCTGATTATGTTTGGATGTCTGCAAGCTTAACAGCACTATAGTGCTGGAAAGGGATATTCCCCCATCCATTCAAGAAATCTTCACTTGCTTTAGCCACAATGTTTTCCACTCTGGACCTCACAGCTAGTTATTGGCAGATGACTCTGGATTCATGATAGGAAATACACAGCTTTTAGGCATAATGGACAGACTCATCAGTTTAGAAGAGTTCTGCTCAGCTTAATTAATAGTGGGGCGGGATTAATGAGATGCCTTGACAAGATTTTGTCACCAGAAATAAAAAACACCTTATTTGCTATGTGGACAATGTAGTAGTCACCCCACAAAGCCCACAGGAACACTTGCAATGCCTAAGAAGATTCTTTCAAGAATGTGCTGAGAAAAATATTACCATCAACCTCGAAAAAAGCTACTTTGCCATTCCAAGAAATATCCGTCTTAGGGCACATTATTAATGGTCAGGGCATCAAGATAAACCCAGACAAGGTGGAAACCATACAGAAATTCCCGAGACGAATCACCCAAAAGCATATCTGGTCATTCCTGGGATTGTGCAATTACTACCACAAGTTCTATCCCAGATTCGCACAGAAGACTTCCAGACGTTAAATCTCTTAAAGAAAGGCCAGCAGTGGCCTAGAACAAATGAACACAACCAAGAATTTGAAAACATCAAGGAACTTTTCTTTAAAGTGGTCATGCTCTACCACCCGGATTTCACATGCCCCTTTTATGTACAGATGAACAATAGCAAAAGGGGATTAGGGGCAGTCATCTTTCAAATTGATGAGCATGAAAAACATCAAGCAATCAGTTTTAGCAACCATACCCTTAGAGTAGCAGAAATCAATTATATGATTACAGAACAGGAGAGGCTGGTGATTGTCTGGGCATGTAATAAATTTAAACAGATCTTACTTGGCTCAGAGGTCATTATCATCACTGATCACAAGTGCCTGGAATTCCTAAATTGTAGTTATTTGACTGAGCATCTAATCCGTTGGAGCTTATCATATCAAAAGTTCCAATACAAGGTTATATACTGCCAGGGCCTGAAAACCTCATTGCTGATCTATTAAGTAGTAACCCTATTGAGATGCATCCAGAAAATCAAAAGGTCAGAGATCAGTCACTAACAGTTATGCTGAATTCAGTAAAGGGGGCTGTCGAAACCAAATTGGAGAGACTCGAATACTGGCAGAACAAGGAACCATGTTACCATAGAATAATTGAAACCTTCCACCAGTTACAGCCATCGCAATTACAAAATCCTAGCACCATTAATACTGGTCGCTATAGGCTAAAAAAGTCCTATAATTCTACACCAAAGACCCTGACAATCCTTGGAAATCTTGGTACCCCAAAATCTGTGCACTGGTTTGATTGACCATGTCCATAATTTAATCAGACATTATGGCTCCTGAAAGACAGAAGAGGCCATAAGGTAACAATTTTACTGGGCTGGCTTATACACCCAGGTGCTTACTGTACTTCAGAAGTATGCTACATGTGCAAAGAGCAAACCTCCAAATAGGTCATATGCTGGTCATAATACCCCAATTATCTCATCCAAACCAAATGAAATGTTGGCCATTGACCATTACGGGTCTCTACCAGCATTTAAGCATTACCAATACCTCCTGGTGATGTATGATGTGTTTTTTAAATATGTGTGTGCTTACCCAGTATGGAGAGCTGATTCTCATAATGCGATTAGTCCTGCAGGATAAACAATTCCGTGATGTAGGAAAATCCACCACTATATTATCAGACCAAGGATGTGCATTCACCTCCAAAGAATGGAAGGCATGGATTGGAAGACATGGCTTTAAACATGTACTTATTTCTATTCAAAACAACCAGTCTAATTCTTGTGAGCAGGTAATGAAAGAGATTAACCGCTTATACAGGACATATATTCCTGATAACCACAGGGGTTGGGCGAATTTTCACCAGAATGTGATTCAATTTATCAACCACACCATCAATGAATCCACTGGATTCATACAATGGTGACTCCACATTAGGAAACCATGCCCCATCCTTGGGAAAACCCCCATACCAATTGATCAGGGCTCGATCAAGGATAATGCAGATGGCAAACCACATGCCTTCAAGGTGGGAGATCTGGTTTGGGACCCAAAACCCAGTAACAAAAAATCTTGAAAATTTTTCTTACTATATAAGGGACCATGCCACATTCAGCAAAAATGTGGAAATAACGCCTTCCTATTGTCTAAAGATGGAAAAATAACAGACATTTAATGCAAGGCACCTGAAGCCATACTATGACTTGCCCCTAAATCCTGAAAAAATATAGATTATTCTTAGACATGCAGCACCTTTGGAAAGACTTCATGAAAGTAAATTGGATATGATAATAGTGTATTAACAATAGTTTGAAATTTATACTCATTAAGTTCTAGACCTCATAATGGTAGTGTAGTAATAGTTGTGTGAAATTTATTCCAGTTAAATCCTATCATTTTGTAACTAGTTGGAAAGGATCAGGAGGGAAAGCTGACTTTGGTGGGTGTTAAGGTCTTAGGCATTTTAATAATTAATAAGGTTATACTTTACATGATATGAAATTTGTCTGTCAATAACCCTTGGTCATTCTCTACGCCATCGGAAAACCATAACAAGTAAAATGTTTTTTTTCCCCAGAGTCGATGGATATGAAGCTGGAAAACTGCCCTGCAGATTTGCGCTTCACCTAGTGTCAATAATATAGTCACTAGAACTGGGTTGAACCCAAATTATATATATTTAATAGTCAATAGTATATATATATATAGAGATGTATGGAAACAAACATTTAGTTCGTTTGCCCACTCAACTTACACATGTGAATGTGCATATGAAAAGTAATATTTGAAAGTTATAGAATTTTATAATTTTTATTTCAATAACTTTCTAACCAATTTATATATATAAAACAATTTATATTATATATATTTTGTAAATCTTACATATAGTAATTTATATAAAATAGAATGGTCAATTAAAAGACAAACCGCAGTATTTTTGAAAGTTTATTACTTCTAATTTATGTAGAAATACAATTGTAATTTGAGAGACAAAGCGTGGTAGTTTTGAAAGTTTATTGCTTCTAATTTATATAGAAATACAATTGTCATTTAGAAGACAAACTGCTGTAGCTGGGAAATTTTATTGCTAGTAATTTGTGTAAGTTTAACTAATATTTAAGAGTGAAGCAATGCAATTAGTTTTATTTTAAAACTTCACATCATTCTTAAAATACACTCAAGGTCATAGATGCCAGAGGTTCTTAATTATTTTATCTGGTCATTTATTGCTCTGATCTTTATCATTCCTGCAGCGGCTGATTCTATAATGCGTACTTGTATAAATAGCTAAAATTATATATTTTTGTCTGCTTTTTGTTTCGTGCTTCAGTCGGAGATATACTTCACGCAAGTTTGTATTGTGCAGCAAAATCATGGATGGGTAAAAAAAATTTGTCCACTTCTGTCTCTGGGAGGCTTATATAGCTCACTGTGCCCAGTAAGAAACATCTAAAGCTAATATGCGAACTGTCCAAAAAATGCATGCTTAAAAGACTCTTAAATCTCTACAAATGCGTTTCAAACCCAAGCTAGCCCATGATCATGATCCAATTACCGACATCATCGCGTCCTTAAGCCCAAGGTAATACCTATCTAGCCACCAACTATGAACTCTGAATTAATAAATTGTTCTAATTCTAAACTATATTGTACATCGTTCCTTCCTTAATGTTAAAGTTATTATATAAATACTAATAATGTCTGCAATTTATTATATTTTGTTTTGACTATATTGCCTTTCCTTCCTTTTTAATTTTAAAGCTGTCACATAAATGCTAACAATATCTGTGCAACTTATTATAATGCTATATCAATTTTCTGTTTTGGTGAGGCAATTTAGAATTGTTTTTAATTTTATTCTAATTTATTTTGATATGCCAAGAAAGTATACAATCTAACGAGTGAACTTAACCCCCGCCCCCAATAGTTTTCTCCTGTTAAACTAAGGAAACGTAAATTTCCTTAAAATTTGTTGTTATACTCACTCGGTTTTATACAAATTATTTTCAATAATGTGATTCTTTAAATGACCAGGTCTTGATATTTACATTGAATTGTTACACCTATAAAAATTTAATCCTCATCTCATTATTAAATTACCATTTTAACTAAGTACATCTCACCAGCAGTGAATTTAATATCTAATTTTATTTTAATAATTGTAACGTGAAAGGCTGTTATTTTGTAAGTAATCAGTTATCTGTGCAATGACTGCTGGTAAAAATGGGGAGATATTTCTGAGGAGTGGGAGAGAGCAATTTATCCCTTTTAGTTTTAACTCTGACCCCCTTTATGTGCGTTTATTGATCATTAGTTAACTGCCTGGGATGGTTTGCATTTAAACATTCCATTGCGCATGAGAGCATCTTATAAGAGTCAGGTGTTTATTAATTTATCGTTGTTGTTAGTGACATGAACTATTTATATGTTTAGGGTATTACAGGTATATCGTTGCAATCATTACTTATAATTTTCTTGCTTTGTCATTTATTTTGGAATCTTCAAAATGACCAATCCCACTATTTATCATCCCTCTAAAAGTAATTTATTTTCCTACTCAGGATCTTCTCCAGGCACCCCCAATGAATCAGTGTATGGGAAACATACGGATGAACCGTCCTAACAACCACTTGTGCCATTACTCTTCTGAGATATCACCTTGGCCATCATGCAGGCATACTCCTTTTCATACCAATATAATGCCACTCAGAGTGTTTTAAATGATCGCTCCTCTAGATAAATTCTAAGTGATAACGTAATACCGCCTTATTATTAAGTTTTCTATTCACCTGCAATGCTCTTTATTAGTTGTAATTGCATGTCGTTCGCCATCCATTCCTTTTAATTTTTATGTCAGATTATGCATTACAGCTTCTTTTAAGCTGAATAGTTTTGCTCCCACACATCTGAGTGGTCTCCCAAGTATTGCACATTTTTCAAATCACATGACCCAAATTCTTATTCATATATATGTAATGACCAATACAACTTACTAATGTGAATCTATAATATATTAGATGAGGATTGAGTTACAAGGTATTATTGGTTACCCAATGAGTTTATTTGATTCTTGGTATATTAACTGCACCACAATATCTACGCAACCACACAAATGTTCTTTGTTCTAGATATGTAATAATTGCACTAACTGTATGTAGTAACATTTTATGTATTTATATAAATTCTGATTTGACTCTTCTCTAAAGTGTGTGATTGCAAATCAAACCACAATCAAAGTTATAACTACCATTGTCCAGACATTCTATACAGCTATTTTTGTTATTACCATATTTAATTGTTCAATAAATTTATATTATATTATTTTCTATATTCTCGCATTTGTTATTCATTGCCCGAATCTCTCATATGATTGTTTAGGTTAAGTTAAATTATTTCAAATACAATGAAAGATTTTATTGATATTATTAATTAATTCCCTTTATTTAAAGTTGCCTAGAACAAGATTAAATATCTGATTATTAATCTATTAAAGAATAGTCTATCCCATTCTTTAAGTAGTATATTTTGTAATAATCATTGGCTAATTATTTAAATATTATCGATTTCCAAGGGTCTTTACTTACCCTGTTCTCATTGCTGGGACTGGAGTAAATGAAAGCTTGCTAATATCCCCAAAAGCGTTGTCCATATAGTCACAGACCCTGGAGTATGGGCAAATAGGTTAGCATTTAGTACTGTTCCAGACCTGTTTATCTCACACATTGCTATAGTTTGCTTGGATTTTAGGTCTTGTTGAATGAACACAGGATTTTGACCGGCACAAAACAAATTATTCAACAGAAAAAGGTATTTTTCCACACACACACAAAGAGCCATAAATTAATATATATATTTCATAACACTAACTGAATGATTTTTTGCTAAAATAAAAATCAACAAAACACTAGAGGAAAAAAAAGTATGAAATGCAAAATATAATTCACAATTATAAACAAAATGTCATATCAAATAAAATAAAATTGCATTTTTTTAAATCTTAAATTGCAAAAAGTATAGATTTTGTAAATATTTGTGCTACGTTATGATTAGATGACTTTAAAATATTTAAATATCAGGTTTTTCATTCTTGTTTTATAATTTCCAAAAAGCATAAAATAATTTTGTTAAAAAGTTTATCTCCAATGGTGCTTGTAGAATCTGACAGCGTATCCCGTTTTTAAAAATTTCCCAATGTTTGTGTTAAAATTGTTTTCAATTAAAACTTATCTTTTTTAAAAATAATTTTGTTTATAAAAATGCATGATTTTGTTAAAAATACAAACTAATGTTGCCAATTATAGTATATTTAAAATCTTTTAAGTTGTTTCTATTATAATTTCCAAAAAATGACCATCATATTTTAGTCATTTGTACATTTTTGGGGGGAGCTGGCAGGGAATCTCAAATTTTATAATTACTCAATAATCATGTGAATTTGTAATGAGTGATATGTTCAAACTTGTATTTCTAGCAGTGCATGATTGAAGTTTGTGTTAACAAGATATAATTTAATAAAGTTTAGTGTAATCCAAAATCAGAATGTTATGGGAATATGTATATTAAAATTTTTTTTATGATGCATTGCTAAAATAAAAAAAAAAAAAGTACTTCATATTATGAAAGTATACACAAATAATGCTTATATATATATCCAATAATAAGTGGCTCAATAAGTAAAAGTTGTTTTTTAGTGATATTTATAAAATTTTTGACCAGCATCAATGTATATAAGAAAAAGTTTCAGTCAAGCATTGCAGACATTAAATTAACAATCCTTTTAAAGCAATAAATGTAAGGATATTTTTGATTACCATATCCCCAATTTTTCTAAAATTATTTGAGTGAATTTATTCAAATCCATAAAATTCCCTAATTAGAGAAGTGTCAGAAAACAAGGATTTTGAAATAATGGTATTCAACAACCCCTATATATAATTATGTATTAATTCTATACGTATATAATTAATCTGATAAAACAAAAGCATATAATAAAACTATATGCACGTGTAGTATATTAGTAAAAAAAAAAAGTTTTATGTTGCAGTTCTAATAAAATGTCATTAAGATTATTCTTATAAGAATTGGCCTCCTGTTGATCATTAATTCATTCATCATATTGCTTTTCCAAAAAATAATTAATCATAATGAATAAAAAATCTCTAATTAAAAGATTTTCAAAAATCATTTCACTTAAATATTTCGTTTATTGCTCCACAATCATTAGCTGTTTAAATTTATTTTTTATTAGCCGTTTTTAGAGATATTTTGTTACTGAGTTGTTTTTTTCTTAGAATATACTGTAGTTATTCATATCAGAATAAAAAAGTAGTTAATTTTTAGTCTGTTTATATATTCACCTTTTCATCAAAACTTTTTTTAAAATAAATATGATAGTTTATGTAGAACAAAATAATTAAATGTCAAAATATAATGAGAATTCACAAGTTATTTTGACTTACTCAAAGGTTAGTGAGAATGTCCTTTGAGGAAAGAATGAAAATACATTCATTAGAATTCTGTTTAATAAATATTTATAAAAATTTGAAAAATCTTATAGAAAACTAAATGTGTTGCATTTGGTGATATTAATGTTCTTAGAACTAAGGAATTTAAAAAAGAATGATGGTTTTAATACTTAAATTTTTTTTGCATTAATTTTGTTTTTTTGTGTCAGTTATAATAAAGATAAACCATCGGTCTTTTCCTCATAAGTGTATGATTCCCCATTATATGCATGTTTTTGTTTATAATCTAAAATTCTGATTAACACAAGATTTTTAAATTCTGCATAAAAATTTCTATATATCTATTTATTAGTTGGTTATGGGAACTTGTGTAAAAAAATATTAAAGTTTATTTGGAAAATTCTCCACTGCCTAAACAAATTCCAAATTCCATCTGCATTTGAACTCCAAGTTGCAAATGAGTGTTAAGTTATTAATGAGACTTTAATCTAATATCAAAACTTATGAAAGATTTTTTTTCTTATATAACTATTTTCAAAATAAATATAAAAGACAAAAGATGAAAAAAAAATCCATAAAGTTATATTGATTTCAAAACGAGATCAAAAAATTAGACAGAATGAAGATATTTAACCCAAGACAAATTTGAATTCAAATTAAATGTAAATAGTGCTATATTCTTAATAGACACTTAGCTCAAAGTTTAGCTACATTTATGTACAATGTATGTAAATATAACAAAGAAAAACAAAACAATTTGTATTTTTAAAAATAATTTATTAGAATTAATAAGACTTTTGTAAATAATACATTACTTTAAATGATTTCAAATATTTAATAGGAAAAAAAAACAAAAATATTAATCTTTGATAATCAAATGATGAAAAATTTTAAATTTTTTTTACACAAATTGGAATACAACAAAGCATTTTTAGACCAGTGTTTGTATTGAAGTAAAGAAAAGTTTTGCTGCTTGTTTGAAGCTTTCATTCCTTAAATTATAGATATTTCCTGAAAGTAAAAAAAAAAAAACACAATTAAATATTAACATTAAAAATGTCAGAATTAAAAACAATACTAAATATAGATAAATGACCCAAGAATGAACAAATGAAAAAAAAGGATAGATAGAAAGGGGGGAAATGTAGAGAAGATTGGAGGGAGAATAATAAGCAATACAGTAGGTTCTGCTAAAACAAATCAAATATACCCAGAAAATTGTTCAATATATCTCACAAGTGAGAATAAAAATAAAATCAATTAATCAGAAAAAATATAATACAAAATCAAATATAAATATACATATAACATTAATTACTATACATTTTGGTGTGAAAACTAAACTTTTAAAAGCATACAATATAAATATAAAGTAAATTTAATGTAATAAAAATTCACAGACCTTTGATTTAATCATATATTCAGAATTTCTGCTTTTTTATTTGAAAAGTATTTTTTTCTTGGCACTACATTCTAATTGTTTTCTGTTTCTTACTGAAAATCTAAAATTGATCTTTTAAAAGCATAAACAAGCATACACTAATAAAAATTACTTTACTTTTTAATTTGGAAATTATTTCTTTTTGATGGTGTTATTCAGCTTTCTAATTATGCTTTAAAAAAAAAAAATTAAATTTCTTGCACATATTTATCTTATTTTACCAATGATACTTTTACTGGTTTTTTTAATTTGGACCCCCTTCCCGCTCATAACAACTTAATCACTTTTCATGCAAAGCTGTATAACCCTTTGAGCCCGAAGTGCCCCTGAGAATCCCTGAACAAAAATTTAGACTTTCAACTGAGTGTGCGTGGAATTGGTAAGCAGTACATTTACAGTACTCAGATCACTCAATACACCATCTTGTTACGATTAAAATGAGGTATTACTTTTATTTTTACAATAAAATTTGGATTTTTTATGAAAGTTTTTGTAAAATACAATTTTTAATTTTTTTTATTTTTCATTTGTTTTTTAGATTTAATGATCGTAAATCATGTTTGACAATCGATTGCATGTTTTACAAATTCATAATTATGTTTATATACATAGTATACGTAGGGGCTTTTATAAGCCCTCTTATTAAAAACTCATTTTTTTAAAAAAAAAAAAAGTTAAAACCTCAAAAAAAAAAAAAAGATTATATCAAAAAGACTGTTCAATTTATTTGCTATAATAATGACTTTTGATGCCTTCATAACTGGATTCAAATTTGAAACTGATACTAACATTTAGCCAGGATTCTGTGAGTACATGTATTTGAATTAGTTTTATTATTTATTTTTTTATTATTATTATTGTTTTCTATAATTAAATATAATTAGAAATAATATATATATGATAGAATACAGGTGAATATTATAAAACGTTTATTTTAATTTTTCTGACCTAGTTTTAGAACCCCCCCCCTTTTTTTTATTATAAAAATGATAAAATTTTAGATAAAAGTACATTTGTTTATGATGTAAAACTTTTATTTCAATTTGTTTTGTAACCTAGTTTTTATTACTTTTTTTTATATATATAAATGTAGAAATACTATATATATATATATATGATGGAATATGAATAATATAAAAATGTTTTTTTTAATTATTTTTCTGATCTAGTTTTAGAACTCTTTATTATATATATACACATACAAAACAATATATATATATATATATATACAATAGAATTATATATATATATGCAGAAAAGAATATACATATAGAATATATATATATGATAGAATTTTAGACAATACATTTGAATAGTATAAAAACATGCACATTCACACTCATCATATACCCTCAGCCATCCACTCTCATATTTCATCTCCCACACACATATATAATCAGTGCTCATAATAAATTTGTTAATTTTGATATTTATTGATTTTTCTTTTTCATTTTATCTTGGAGAAATTTTTGTTTGATATTTATTTTTTGAGTACATTTTATTTACTTGAAAAGAATACACATTTTTACAGTTTATAAACATCGCACTATATAAAATAATTGATTTACTAATATAATATAATAAAAGCAATACACCTGGGTCTCGTTTTATGCGATAGGTTCCTCAGAAAATGTGCGCAAACAAAATCACGCAAACATAGATGTAACTTACCTTGAAAAAGGGGGGATGTGGACTGTGACTTTTCAAAATTCGTGTAAAAGCAAAGCACCAACGTAAAATTACTTTAAAATTCGTGCAAAAAAAAATAAGAAAATAAATAAAATATGACTAATAAAAAATTTCAAATTTAAAAAAAAATTGATACAAGACAAACTTTTTTTAACTATAATATTTAATTTTATTCAAAATAATATATTTTTATGCATAATTTACAGTACAGTAATTTACATTTTTTTATACGTTTTAATTATTAACGCTATTTGGTGATAAACAGGTTTGTTTGAAAACTGGTAAAGATTCTTCACAAGAGAAACTACAACTAGCGCCAACTTCACTCTCATGTTGTTGTGTTAATGGTTTTCTAGTGGCAACATAATTAGTAATTAATCTTTGAGACGATGACTTTATTGTTTATGAAGCTCGCGATATCCAGACATACAACCATTTAGCTCTCGTTGGAATTTAAGAGCACGTTCCAATTTGCCAACTGATTAGAAAGTTGAAGACCCCTTCTCAAATCATTTTTGAAGTGAAAGGAACAGGTTCCACTTCTGTTTCATTATCTTTTTCTACATTTTCTTCTGTATCTAAACTTTTATTTTTGTCTTTAATTTTTTAATTTTCAATTCTGTTTAAAAATCAAATTTCGTTTCACTGCTATTACTCACCTTTTAAAAATAAACTTGCGGACACTAAATGATTAATAATTGATTACATTCTTTTTTAAAAAGCAAAAAACAGAATATGATTTAAAATTTAATGTGTGTATACATAAAATGTGGAAATCATGATTTTAATTTCAATATTGCATAAAATCTTACTATTATAAAACACTGAAAATATTGAAATTACTAACATGAAAGTCGAATTCCAATAATATGCTAATACTTTCAATATAATGTAAGTACGCGAAATTTATTATTTAAAGTAATAGCGCATTATCAGAGTTCAACTTCCGGTGAAACATGAATCGCGTAACTTCAAAATCGTGTTAAATAAGTCCGCGTAAAAAGAGACCCAGGTGTATATAATAATATTATACTATACTATACATTATAATTTACTAAAGTCCTCAACATCTTGTAAATTATTCCTATTATTTTTTCCCCCCACTAAAAACCAAACATATTTCTAACAGATACCTGCATGCAAGGACGACCAAACATTTCTAGCATATACTCTGTTATAAAAGTAGAACATGTGGGGCAGCTAGTAAAAATGGAAGTTACCAATCGCACTGTTTTTGTAAGTTTTGCAAAAAAAAATTACCTCAGGTAAGACTTTTTTTTTTTTTCAGCATTTTGAGATGCATGTGATGAAACTGTCTATGAAGTTGTAATTTTAAATTATACCTTTCAAAATTGAGAATTTGTGAACCAACTTAAAAATAAATATGTTTAAAAATGTAAAAAATCTTTAATTATTTTTTTTTTTGGTAATGACTATTTTATCGGTTTTATTACATTCTTTCATATTTGCACTTTCTAAAAATGTATATATATTTATTGTAATAAATTAGAAATTTCATTTAAAATTATATGTCCTGTAATTTTTTTTGAAATTCAAAATGGCCGTTCAGGTCTGTAAGGGATAATCTATAACAAAAATGTCTTTATTGTAACAGTTGCCTTTATTATACAAACCTTAATTTAGTGAGAAAAATTATTAATTGTACAATATATTTGAAATAAAAGCCTTCGTTGTATTAGACTTCACTATACATAGAGAAATAAAAAGGATGAAAAGAGATAAAATGACATGAATGAAAAGTGGAATAAAGAATAGATAGATTATTGAATAAATGGATGTAAGTATTCAATGCTCTCCAGAATCTCAATAACTAAAATCCTGAGCGCTCACAATCCTGACAAAGTAAAATCCCAAAAGTGTAAAATGCCAACAAATTAGAATTTAGATATCAATTTCATTGTGAAACTATTCAAATGAAACACAATTTTTAATTAACTTTACTAAATAAAAAATTTGCTTTAAAAGATCGATTTCAAATAAAAATAATTTGTTTTATACGTATTAAGAATAAAATTGTTTCCCTGCCTGTGATGTTAAATACTTAAAGAGATATATTGTGTGCAATACCATGAAGATAAATCAGTAAAGCTCTATTTGCATGATTCTGTTTTTCTCTCAACTGTCTCTTTCAGTACATCTTGGCATGGATTATCCCTGAAGTGTACAATCTACCTGAATGTCAATTTGTATTTTATTCTTAATAAATATAAAACAAATGATTTACCTAATGACATTTTACGTTTTCAGAACTTAAGATTGTTGAGATTTTGATCCTGTTATATTAAAAGTTATTTTTCCATTTTCTAAATTTCATAAAAATCAAGAATAATAATACTACAGGCAGGAAAACATAATTTTAGTTTTAATAGATACAACATTTTTTTTTTTTATCTGTTGACATTTAACATTTTCTCATTTTAGATTAAGATTTTGAACTGATTTGGAGGTAAATCTTCATTTATTTACAACTCTCTCCTTCCATCCCTACTCAGTCAGATCGAGAGAGAAATGAAGAGATAGTTAGATGAGGCAAAAAACGTGGTTGAAAGATATGGATATATGAAAGTATAATTAAAAAGAGAGGTGACTGAAGCGATAAATGAAAAGACAGAAAAAATGGGAGGGAAATAGAAAAGGTGATCAAATTTATATATGTAGATGGATTGAAAATATATATATAAACACACATGTCATCAATGGAGGAAAGACGTGATATATATAACAAATTATTAGATCTACGTTATATATATTTGTAAGTTGATCCAAACAGTTAGCAAAGTACAAATTTGTTTTACTAATACATCATAAGCAATTGCTGTTTATTCTTTTATATTCCTAATAAGTGGCAGAGAGTTTTTTTAACGTTTAATATATCATTTTCAAAATACCTCCTTTTTGCATAGTTTGTAGTTAGTGGTTTGTTTGTTTGTTTTTTTTAAAAAAAATGTGTGCAAAACTACCCAAGATTAATCACATCAATCCAATTATCATTAAATCAACAAACTCAAGTTTTCATAAGTACAATATCTCCCCCTATGGATTATGATGGCAGTATATACATTATTATATGTGTGTGTGTTTACAATAAATGCACTATCACTTAGCTCAGCAGTCGGCAATTGATAGTCCAGGATGTAATTTTAATGGTCGGCAAAGATATTCAGATGTTATTTAAATTCACTAAACTCATTTAATAACATTTTAAAATAAAAAATATTTTTTGTTTAAGTTGTATTTATTATACGTAAAATAGAATAAGAACTTTATATTATTAATTGATTTATTACAAAATACTATTGTGACTTGCAAAACATCTACTTCAAAGATGTTAAATTAGTCAAGCATTGGTGGTCGAGAGGTCAGCGACAGCTGCTTTATAAGCAGTTGTTCCGGGTTAGCAGGTTCGCTTCCCGGCTGGTGCTATGACACATGAGAAAAAGATGTTAAATTAATCCCTACTCGGTCAGCGGGATAGAAAAATTAACAAAATATGAATACAGAATTCTGTACAATTGACTAGGCATCAAATTTGACTACGGCACACCATTGTGTTAAAATTATTAATATATATATATATATGTATATCATACTCGATACTCGTATTAATTCATACCTTTAAAAATTATGTTAGTGGTCCGCAATATCTAAAAGGTTGCCGACGGCCGACTTGAGCTGACCAACCCTGATTAAGATTTTTACTCTTCAAGTAATAATAGATTATCCATGAACTAATATTTATTGACTATAGATTAGCTACTTAAATATATATATATAAGTATGCTTGTGATCAGAAAAAAAAATCCAAAATTCATTTGCTTTGACCTCGAATTTCAGATTACGATATGGCAGGCAAATATAGTTACCACTGAATCATGTAACCCAATTATTGTAACTGTCTATTTAAAAATAAAGTCATTAAAATTAAAAAAATATAAGAATACATAGACAATACAATTACTCTTAGGTAGTTAGGTAATACAGTAAAATTTAGTAAATTATCAATATTTTTTTGAGATAATTCTTAAAAGCATATAATAGTTTAGTCACAAAAAATTAAAAAAAATGAGGTCAATTTTGGCCTAAAAAAAAATTAATTTGCATATAAACAATAAAAAAAGCTTATATATTTGGAATATTTCACATTACTAAATATTTATAAAAGTAGACAACCATATATTGTTATTAGGCACAAATACATACTTGAAAAAAAAGTAAATGGAAAATTATTCAAATAGAGAAACTGATTCTCATTATTAAAAACATCAATCCAATTAATTATGACAGGCTATATATTTAAAGAATTTACATGAAACATTAAGATTATAAAATGGGAAAGGAAAACGATAAAGAAGAGATATGAGTGCTATTCTGGAAAGAGAAATAATGGTATAGATATTATTTCATAACCAAGAACAAAAGAGTTTTATAACAGTATATAAGACTTTTGGTGGTTTGTAATATCCAAGAGATCAGATGATTATATACCTTCCAATTAACAATCATAATATGTATAAAAAAATCGAAAAAAAAAAATCAGTGAAATTTAATACCAAAGTAATTGTGATAGAAAAAATATGACAAAATTATGAAAAGATTATGGATTAACTAAGTGTAAAAAATAAAAGAAGTAAAAAGTTGACAAATTTTTGTAGAGAAAACATATTAATAATATCATTATCAACATTTTCAACCACTATCAATGCATGGTAGAATGAGTTCTCTCCAAATTTAATCAGTTTCTCTAATCCTTAGGCTCCCTTGTCTGAAATACACCAGCAAACTTTCTTATTTCATGCATCCTTCTTATATGTAGTTTCTAGAACTTTATCAATTTCTTAAGATCCAATTTAGAATTTCAATTGTCCATTTACTATCATAACTTCTGGAAATATCTTCAACTTAGTTCCAATTCAATCTCCTAATTCTTTCAATGATGTCAGTTATACCTATTTGTTCTCTCATCCATGTATTTCATTTTTAATCCCTTCTTAATATTCCTAATATACATCTCTCCAATACTTAATTGAATAGGTTGAAGTCTCTGTATTACTCTTCTATTAAGTAAATCTCAGACTATAAGTAAAAAGTGGTAAAATACAACTATTAAAAATCTTCATTTTCAAACAGGCATATTTTCTTATATTATTTCTGCCATTTTATCCAAATTTAATTAAATAATTAATTTTATTCATTATATATCCATCTACATTTGACCATGGGATTTGTAGTTGTTATCTTCTAATTCATAAAAAATCCATTGAACACTAACTAGGAATCATCTTTAGTCCTACTTTAGCTCTGTTAAGAACAAATGGTAAAAGTCCGAAATCAGGGCAAAGCCGCTTTTGGGGCACTGTTTATATGTCAAAACACATAAAAATGCCGTTTCGGCGGCCGCCGCCGGTCTTACAGGCTAATACAACATTTACATATTGTATTAACCCATTGCCAGGCCGCTTTACATGAGATTTCACAAAAATATTACGGCCTGTTTTGTGCTTCGAAACTATTTACGCATATTCGTTCTATTCATAGCTGATTACCGTATCGCTTGAGGGTGTTTAAATATCAAAGTGGTAGCATTTTTTCGAATCTCCGTAATAGAGTAATGTCATTTCTATTTAAATAATGTTGTTAATCATTAATAATTGTTATACGGCCCCCACCCTTTCCTAAAAAATGTTAATATGTAAAAAATTGGCAACGGGTACGTTCCAACACGCTTCGACAAAAGCTCACGCGCTAACTCACATTTCTGCGGGGAAACTAGACGAGATCAATAACATGTCTGAGGAGTACGTGCAATTTGTACACTTTTCACAAATGCCGAGAACAGAAAGGTGAGGGAGACTGTGTCCTTTTTTCCGGCACATAATGTCCTCACAAATACCAGATTGTTTGATTATTACAGCAATAAAATAATAAATCGGTTCAAAAAGTTCAAAGTTTGTGTACTTTTTTTTTGATTTCATTAGAAATTGACAAGTATTTGGATGATGTTTTTCTTTTTTCAGCAGGGTTAAAAGAAATGACTCTTTTTGTTAATACTATCAAAGTAGGAACCCCAAACTTCCCCCATCCCCAAAGCAGTTTATTTTAGAAGGCCAAAAAAAAAAGATATTTCAAAAGAAATAAAAGTCAAAAGGGTTGAGAAAAAAAAGTTGTTGAAAATCAACAGAAATTATGGACTTTTTATTCCAATTACTTTTCCGAGTATCGGAGTTTGAAAACAATATTTTATTCCCCCCCAAAAAAAAACACAAAACTTACTTTGGATTTAATAAGAAGATAAAAACAATTTTGTCAAACAAAAAAAAAGGTTGAAAAATTGGAAACAATTACCAAATAATTGCATTCTATTTCAAACAAGGTCGGGATTTTAAATAAATGACTCTTTCGGAGAACTTTTTATTAATAATAACAGTATGGAAAGACCCACAAAAAGTAAGCTGTTTTTATTGCAGAACGAAATATAAACAAAAGTCAAAAGTGAAACAAAAAAAAGATTTTTTTTTTAAAACAAAAAAAAAAGGTCTTGACTTTTTGTTACAATTCTTGATGCGAGGGTGGGTATTTCAAAACAATTTTTTAACCTCCAACAACATGAAAGTTACTTTCGATTTCATAATAAGAATAAAAACAATTTAGTCAAGCAAAAAAAGAAAAGGTAGAATAAAGTCTAAACAAGTCGCAAATAATTGTATTCTATTTTTTCGGCGGGTGGATTAAAACAAATTTTTGGACGTCGTGAAACGGTCCAAAGTTTTAAAATCATCAAAATAAAAGGTACACAAAATTAAATTAGCAAAATTTATTGGAATAAAGAAAAATGTGAGGTTACAAAAAAAAATAACGAAAATTAATACTATAACAATTTATTAAATAATAAAGAAATCATGTTATAAATAAAATCAAAATTTGTTTAATCGCTAAAAAAAAAAAAAATCACGTTGTATTATAAAAAACAAAAAGTTGCGGCCTGGTAATGTTATATTTCATTGATTTTGTCTAGCATCAACGCTCCAAGCGGCTTTGCCCGGGTTTCAGGCTTTTACCGAACAAATTTTCAATAAGATTATGTGTGACTTAAAATAGATATGGAAAACTTTATTAAAAGTGTGTGTGCATATCCTGGAGTTGTTAAACAATTTGATTTCAATTTTAAAATGATAGAATATGGATTATTTCTTAAAAAAATGAAGAAGAACCAAAAAATAAATAAATAAATAGTTTGATAAATTTAAACAAAATATAAAAAATATTTAAGTAAAAATATGCTATGTATGAAATATATATTAAAAGACCTTGATTTAATAATAATAAGGTACTGTTGGGTGCAGAGTACTGTGGTAGCTAGGTGATGCTGCAGCACCACCAAGAAGCCTGCAAGTGATAAATTTCTATCCAAAAATGGCTGAAATCGATGGAAAATTAAAATGCCAAAGGCAAGACATCAAAAGTAAGTAAAAAATCAAGTGAAATAATATGTAATTTTTAAAAAAGTACACACACATACACAAAATAAGTAAAATACAAAATGCCTAAGGCAAAAATTCTAATAAATCCTTCGAAAATACAAATTAAAGAAAAAAAACAAGAAATTCAAATTACAAAAACAGAAATCAGTGAAAATACGTAAAACGCCGGGGGGCCCCCCCCCCCCCCCCCCAGAATGAAGAATTCTTTGCTGAAATGGACAAAGTAAAATGCCTAAAGCAAAATAAATCAAAATTTTCTAAAATACAAATTAAAAAAAAAAACAACAAGAAAATGCTAGCGGAATTACAAAAACAGAATTTCATCAATATTTAGCTTTCAACATTTGCAAATATGCATCTGCGATCAGATTCCAAAGCAGCGCAAAATACAAATTAAAAAAACAAACAAACAAGAAAATGCTATGCATCAAGAATTTGATCAAAAATAAGTAAAATGCAAACACAAAAATTGGTATTTAACTAACAGATATATCCCCCTCCTGCACAAAAAATTAAAATGAAAAATGGTGGTCATCAATATTTAAAAAATAAAAGACTATTTGCAAATGTGCCTGTGCGTTATCTAACTAATAGATATAATAATAATTTACAAACGTTGAATACAGACTAATACATATTAAGTAATTAAATATAAATAACAATGAGTGTAAAGTGATCTGTCGTTATCTCTTAAAATAATTTCAAAGCAGCTATTTATATAAGGAAAGCTAATAATTGTTTTTCCTAAAAATTTATTACATTAATTATTCTCTGCTTTAAAATTATTGCATATCATAACATATGAATTCAAATAAAATAATTAGAATAGAAAATAGGCATGGCCATAAATTATAGAAAGTTTAAAATAATCATTGATTACAGTTACAGGAAAAAATATTAAAAAGTCATATTTATTGGCAAAAATGTTACAAAATTTTATTTTAACAAGAATTTTAAGTGATTGAGAGTATTATGGCATATCATTTAAATAGATTTATAGATATTGCAGGAAAAATATTACCCCCAATTTTCTTCAAGGCTGATTTGTCCGGTTCCAGGCTCAGTTCGCTGTCATTTTCACTATGATGACTTCATCATCACTTTTATCAAAGATGGTCCCCAAGTGAATAACAGCAGATTAAAAAAATAATTTAATAGAAGACGTGGACCTAGCAAACAATTATTTAAAGAAAGTTGCAAATTAAAATGTGACATAATAGACCTCTCACATATATAATATCCCAATGCAATTTAAAATAATAAGTGATTCTTCAGCATTTTGCCAAAGAGAAAGTATTTTCTTTAAAACAAACTTTTGTACCATACTTTGCGCACACTGGTAATTATATATAAGATGCATATTTCATTGTTTTATTTAAAGAAAGTTGCAAATTGAAATGTGATGTTATAGGCCTCTCTTACATTAAAAAATATAGGTGCAGATTTATTAACAATTATTTAAAGAAGGTAGTTCCACAAAAATATAATATCCCAATGCAATTTAAAAGAATAGGTGATTCTTTAGCATTTTTCCAAAGAGAAAATATTTTCTTTAAAATATATATACTTTAGTACCATATTCTGTGGACAGTAAACATATATAAGATGCATATTTAATTATGTTTTATTTAAAAAAGGGTAGTGCAAATGCACCTATATTTTTTAATGTGAGAAGTCTATTATGTCACATTTTAATTTGCAACTTTCTTTAAATAAACTGCGAGTTGTAAACAAGGCAGGACATAGTAGACGATGAAGTCATCATAGTGAAAATGGGAGTGAACTGAGCCTGGAACTGGACAAATCAGCCTTGAAGAAAATTGGGGTAATATTTTTCCTGCAATATCTATAAATCTATTTAAATAATATGCCATAATATTGCCAATTACTTAAAATTCTTGTTAAAATAAAATCTTGTAACATTCTTGCCAATAAATATAACTTTTTAATAATTTTTTCTGTAACTGTAATCAATGATTATTTTAAACTTTCTATAATCTATGGCCATGCCTATTGTCTATTCTGATTATTTTATTCAAATTCATATGTTATGATATGCTATAATTTCAAAGCAGAGAATAATTAATGTAATACATTTTTGGGAAAACAATCAGTAGCTCTCCTGATATAAATAGCTGCTTTAAAATTATTCTAAGAGACAACAACAGATCACTATGCGCTCATTGTTATCTATATTTAATTGTAATAAGTATAAATCTGTATTTAAGGTTTGTGAATTATTATTATATCTGTTATTTAGATAACACACAGGCACATTTGCAAATAGTCTTTTATTTTTTAAATATTGATGACCACTATTTTTTGTTTTAATTCTTCGTGCAGGGGGGATGGGTATCTGTTAGTTAGACACCAATTTTTGTTTTTGCATTTTACTTATTTTTGATCGAATTCTTGATGCATAGCATTTTCTTGTTGTTTTTTTTTTTAATTTGTATTTTGCACTGCTTTGGAATCTGATCGCAAATACATATTTCCAAATGTTGAAAGGTAAATATTGATGAAATTCTGTTTTTGTAATTCCTGCGCTATGAATGAAGCTCCATCCACCATTTTTTTTACATTTACCATTAAACCTTTTCTGTTTTTGGAATTCGAATTTCATAGCCTTTTCTTGGGATTTTTTATTTATTTTGCCTCAGGCATTTTACTTTGTCTATTTCAGTAAAGAATTCTTCATTCTGGGGGTGATGGTGGTTGCATTTGACATATTTTCACCGATTTCAGCTTTTTGTAATTTGAATTTCGTAGTGTTTTCTTGTTTGTTTTTTTAATTTGTATTTTCTAAGGATTTATTCGATTTACTTTGCCTTAGGCATTTTGTATTTTACTTATTAATGTATTTTTACCAATTTTGTGTGTGTGTACTTTTTTAAAATTTATGTATTATTTCACTTGATTTTTTTTGCTTGATTTTTTACTTACTTTTGATGTCTTGTCTTTGGCATTTTAATTTTCAATTGATTTCAGCCATTTTTGGATAGAAATTTATCACTTGCAGGCTTCTTGCTGGTGCTGCAATGTCGCTTAACGCCCACAATATGCATAACTGAAAACTACCAATAGTCTGAAGAAAAAGAAAAATACAAATTTTGTAAAGGTAAAAGTGAGTATGTAAAATTTAACAGCAAATTGAGATCTGAAATAAAAAAGCTACGGAAGTGTGACTAAAAAAAGAAGTATACCTGGGTCTCGTTTTATGCGGTAGATAGGTTCCACAGAAAACCCGCATTAAAAAAAATCACACAAAAATAGACTTAACTTACCTTGAAAAATAGGGGATAGGGTCTGTAATTTTCAGAATTCACATAAAAGCAAAGCAACAAAAAAAAAATTACTTTAAAATTCGCATTAAAAAAATAAGGAAATAAAGTATGACTAATAAAAAATTTCAAATATTTGAAAAAAATTAATACAAGACAAACTTTTTTTACTTTTTTTATTAACTACAATATTTAATTTTACATTTTTCATACATATTTTAATCATTACCGCTAGCATTCGTTTGTAAATTGGAAAGAAATCAGATTCAATGTGATGTATTGTAGCTTCTCCTTAAACGAAGTCAAGAATCTCTCAGCAATTATGCCCAGAGAAACCTGTTAGCAACTTTATTTTTATTCGTGATGTGATGTACAACTAGCGCCACTTTCAGTCTTATGCTGTGTTAATAGTTTTCTGTTTCTATATTAAAAAAATGAGATCGAAATCAAAACAAAAAGATTATACATTATCATTAGAAAGATTATTTTCAGTTTATAAACTCTTAGTTTTTTATTTTAAAAATCTAAAAGATTATTTATTTCTGTTATATATAACAAAATATACATGTAAAGTTCAATTTTTTTGAATATTTATTGTGATATTTTTATATGTAAATATAAATATATTATTATTATTTACTCATTAGTGTAAATAGGTTATTTACAGAAGCTAAAATTCTAAATACAACTTCAGGCCATATTCATGTTAGCTGCTAATATAATTGTTATATTTTTGAAAGAAAAAAAAAGGATTTCAAGTGAAAATAAGTTATTAATAATTTAAATTTCTTGATATGTAATAAATACAGTGAAATATGAAAGATATTAAGAAGAAACATGAATCGCATAACTTCAAAATCACATTAAATAATCCACATAAAACGAAACCCAGGTGTACAGGAAAATATAGAAATTACTAAATTTAAATAAATTTGATTTATATTTAGAAAGAGACAATCAATTTTATGGAAATAAAATACTATTTGAGGATGAAATGGTAAATAATTAATTTTAAAATGCATGAATTAAAAAGAATAATATAATATGTGATTTATAACTGATTTAAATAAGCCTTTATTCTATATTAATTATAAGATGAAGTAGCTTATGCAATAATGAAGGAAAAGTTAACAGAAATGAAAAATGGCAAAACTCAGAAAGTGATGAGATTATAAATGATTTATTAATAATGATTATGAATAAAGAGAATTTATGAAAATGATGTTAGTAATATCATTTGTAACTCAGACTTTTCTCTAGAAAATTATAAAATATTCAACCTAAACATTAGATTTTATTGTCATTCATTAAAGAAAATACCTAATTAGCATAATCTCACATGGTTTTAGTAAAGTAAAATAGAACAGTCTTTAAATAGCCCACTGCCTGCCTAAATGATTTCAACTTTCCTTCAAAAAGAAACAGTGAAAAAGAAAATATAACCTACCATTCTTGGCAATTGCCAGGTAATGAGAATTTTAGTATTTTCTGGCGTTAATTTGTCATCTATTTAAAAATAGCAAAATTACCATCTGTCAATTAATATTAATGATAGCTGGATTAGCTACATAACAAGTATCTAAAATAAAAATTCTAAGATCTAGTGGAACCTTAAAAAAATTGAAATTGGACCCATCCCGAATTCAAACCCAGATTATACCTATGCAAGTGAATGCTTATTATTATATCACGAACTTATTTGATATAAATAGTGAAAAAAATAAAAAAAATTCATTATTTTATATTTAAATATTTTATTTATATATGAATTAAATGACTAAAAATAAAAAGTAATAAAAAGATCATTTTGAAAAATCTCTGGAATAATTAAATAACTCACCATATCCTCAGAAAACAAAACAAAGTCAATAATGTTATACTTTTACAAACAAATATCTAATTGATCAATGGCTTTGTTTATTTAAATTAAATCTTCTTTCACCTAATAAGATCTGGTAAAATCAACAAACCTTGAACAATAAAAATCAAAAATATTTATATTAGCAAGTTAATTAGAGTAAAAATCTCTCTATTTTGTTTATTTCTTCACCTTTTCTCCAAACTAGATTACAAAATGATTTGCAAACTCTGATGTATAATTTAAAAATGGGGATAGAGACAATAATAAAGAGAACTTTCAAGAACTCAAGGATTTCATATTAATTAAGATATTTCATCCCAAAACATAATATGATGGCGGCATACATATATTGTTATTGATATAATAAAAATATGAGAAAATAATATTCAAGACATTCAAAGTAAAAGTGCTGATAAAACAAAAACATAGCATGTAAAAATCTTAGAAAGAATATTATAAGGAATATATTCCCAATAATAATATTTTCTTTCATTAATAATAATGATGATAATAAGGTGCTTTCATTTTAAAAATAAATATATATTTAAAAAAAAAAAAAAAACAGCATTGAAAATACATTTTAATAGTAAGATTTTTAGCGACCAATGCCTAACATTTCATCTGGAGGGAATAAATAATATTTTCCTATTATAAGAGTATTTTAAATAATAAAGTGTGTAAATAAAAGCTTATTTTAATTTTTTTTTATATATAAAAAAGACAGAAAAAAATGGCAATAGCACAATAGAGAAGCATTCTAAAAGTTATAGAAGAAAGCAATGTGTCAATGTTTACATTAGTTTTATTATTAGTATTAATAGTGTTTTGCATATTTATTTTTTTTATCTGTAATGATGATGATGCTCTAACATCCATTAATAAGCAGAAAGTGTTTTCAGTTTCTTTATGAATAAGACTTTATAATAATTTAAATCCAAACATAAAGGTATTTCTATGTCGGTTTTTATATATAGTAGAAATCAATTTTAGTAATAATAATACTAGTTTTATTTATTATTAACATCTTTTTCTAATTACAATAAAATTTATTAAATCTTTCTTCACTTTACATATGATGCTTCAAATCTTATGCTTGAAATGGCATGTAAAGCTAAAGAATATTTCAATTATTAAGGTTTTCTATTCTCCATTATATAAGGTATCTCAAAAAAAACTTTAGTATCTTATATTAATAATCTTTTTCATCCATGAAAAATAATCTAATTTCAGGTATTCATTTTATTTTTTTTAATATGACAGCATTCAATACAAACATAATATACAAATATATATTCATATAAATGGCTTGTAGTGACATCAATCTGTCATGCTCATGATCCAAGATTCAATTCATAATAAACTTGAGCAGACTTATATGCTAATTAGCCAGCTTTCAATTATTGAATTGGTAAATAGTTATCTTTCCTTAATGATATATTCTCTTATGTGTCACTTCATAACAAACTTACTATAAAGGCTTGCAGGTTGTGATAACTCTTAAAAGCTATGTTGTTCATAGCTCTACTATTGATAGTATCTATCCAGACGAATCCTCATGAGTAGAAGCTACAGAAAATAAAAAGATACCTAAGGTAATAAGCACAGAACTACCCATGATTAGCCAGAAACTGAAGATAAATGACATTAGTATGACCCAGAATTAAATAATCATAAACATGGATTATCTGTCATTTGTTTTTTTAATTTTCATGAAACAGTAAAGAAAGCAATGGCAAATTACTGTATGCCAAATAAAAAAAAAAAAAATTCACAAAAGCCATTATACTGTTTTCATATGGAGTTAAAAAGAGTCAAAATTAATTTGATAGAGCTTAGTAAGTTATTATATATACAATTCAGAAATATTAATTAATTGAAAGCTGCAGTTGCTGCTGATGATGATAATAATTAAACAAAATGTATAAGAAAATTATATATATAAATATTAGAATAATAAATTCTTACAAACCTTTGGGTATAAAAAATGTATCTCCTCGACTAGCTGTAGAAGTAGTTTCATGAATAGTAAATGTAATACGACCCATAATAACATAAAATACCTATTAAAAAAAAAGGGCAAATAAATAAATAAATCTGAAGATTATTTATAAATACTAATTATATAAAATTGCAATTAACTTTTTTATGCATTAACATTATCAATAAAAGGAAAATATTTTTAATATTACAAACCTAAATAATGATATAAATATTATCATCATTTTCAACCATTACTGATCCAGGATAAAGTTTCCCCAAGTTCAATGCATCTACTCCAATTTCTGCATTCTCTTCTTTTTACCTAGTCAAGTTGCAATCTTTAGGGCCTATATGGATCATAAATAATGGTGGAATTCACCTTTATTATTAAAAAAAAAATTGTTTTGGCAACAGTTTGAGATTAATTGTTATTGAAATTGTCTTAAGTGTTGACTGTTTTCTAATGATTATTTATATATCCATTTAGCCTCAAGTATTATTACACTTATTATTTTTATTATATAATAATAACAACTTGTAAATACATCAACAGAAAAATTATATATATAAAAGCCTTTTTCAGTAATTCTAAATTTTTTTACCCTTCTCAATATGATACCTCATACTAATACTAACACGTATATAGTGACATCTACCGACATTTCCTATAATTCATTATTTTAATCATTTTATTTATTTCCCCTTATATTACTTTCCATTCTTTATCCATTACCCAATCATTCATTAAATCAATTGACTTTTTGTAAATGATCATACATGTATTTATATTATATTTTATATAATTTGTTTCATATATTTTCCTTCTATTCATTCCCTTTATATAATTTAATGGTCTTATGTTTTTAATACAATCTATTTTATGTCCAAATTTTAAATAATGAACATATAATGCTGATCTATCATCCCTCCTTTCAATAGCACTATTATGTTCTTTTGCTCTTTGTTCTAATTGTTTTGACGTTTGTCCATAGTAAACCATTTTACATATCCCACAAGTAATTTTATATACTGTTCCCTTTATATATTTCATATCATCTTTAATCTTATAATTTCCTATTAATATATCTAAATTTTTACTATTAGTCCATCCTATTTTTATATTTTTATCCATATAATTTTTATTTTTAGTTAATATATCATAAATTTTAGGTGTATATGCAATTTTAAACCATTTTATATTATTTAATATTTTATTCCCTCTAATATTATTTTATTATCATATAATATATTCCTAATATTTCTAGGATTATATCCATAGCGAGAATATAATTTAATAAATTGTTCTTTTTGTACTTCAGTGGTTTTTTTATCTGTATTATACCTATCATTTTTAATTTTAAAATTCTTAATTACTGCCATCTTTTATGTCCATGCCTGTTGTGAATCCTTATAAATTATTTTTCTTATTTTATCTTCTTTAATAAAATGATTTAATACAATCATGTTATTGTTTATCTTTATTTCTATATCTAAATATTTTATTTTATTATCTATTTCTTTTATTGTAAACTTTATATTATTTTTATTATTATTAAATTCATTATATATATATATTTTATAACTCTTTTATTCCCTATTACTAAGATATCATCTACATATCGAAAATACTCTTTTATTTCTTTATACTGATGAAATTATAGATGGGTTAAATATAATAAAAATGACTAGAAATCAAAGTATTTTTGTAATGGATATAGAAAAAATGTATCCAAGTATACCAAGGGATGAAAGTATTAAAATAGTTATACGAAAATTAAAAATGTATATACAGGATATGGAAATAATTGACATTATGGAACAGGGGTTAAATTTAATAAATAATAGCTTATATTTTAAATATAAAGATGAATATAGGAATATAAATAAGGGATGGGTTATGGGATGTGCAATAAGTGGATTAATGGCTTCAATATTTATAAATGAAATGGAATTACATATTGTCAAGAATAGAATAATAAATAAAGAAATAAAAGAGTATTTTTGATATGTAGATGATATCTTAGTAATAGGGAATAAAAGAGTTATAAAAATATATATAATGAATTTAATAATAATAAAAATAATATAAAGTTTACAATAAAAGAAATAGATAATAAAATAAAATATTTAGATATAGATATAAAGATAAACAATAACATGATTGTATTAAATCATTTTATTAAAGAAGATAAAATAAGAAAAATAATTTATAAGTATTCACAACAAGCATGGACACAAAAGATGGCAGTAATTAGAATTTTAAAATTAAAAATGATAGGTATAATACAGATAAAAAAAACGCTGAAGTACAAAAAGAACAATTTATTAAATTATATTCTAGCTATGGATATAATCCTAGAAATATTAGGAATATATTATATGATAATAAAAATAATATTAGAGGGAATAAAATATTAAATAATATAAAATGGTTTAAAATTGCATATACACCTAAAATTTATGATATATTAACTAAAAATAAAAATTATATGGATAAAAATATAAAAATAGGATGGTCTAATAGTAAAAATTTAGATATATTAATAGGAAATTATAAGATTAAAGATGATATGAAATATATAATGGGAACAGTATATAAAATTACTTGTGGGATATGTAAAATGGTTTACTATGGACAAACATCAAAACAATTAGAACAAAGGGCAAAAGAACATAATAGTGCTATTGAAAGGAGGGATGATAGATCAGCATTATATGTTCATTATTTAAAATTTGGACATAAAATAGATTGTATTAAAAACATAAGACCACTAAATTATATAAAGGAAATGAATAGGAGGAAAATATATAAAATAAATTATATAAAATATAATATAAATACATGTATGAACATTTACAAAAAGTCAATTGATTTAATGAATGATTGGGTAATGAATGGATAAAGAATGGAAAGTAATATAAGGGGAAATAAATAAAATGATAAAAATAATGAATTATAGGAAATGTTGGTAGATGTCGCTATATAAGTAATATATGTATTAGTATTAGTATGAGGTGTCATATTGAGAAGGGTAAAAAAATTTAGAATTACTGAAAAAGGCTTTTATATATATAATTTTTCTGTTGATGTATTTGCAAGTTGTTATTATTATATAATAAAGATTTATATTATATTTCATTGATTATAAGATAAACAACATAAAGGAGTATTATTTCTTAGAATTAAGTAATTGATTATTTAACTAATATTTTGGGAGCAATTTGAAAATTATAACTGTAGCTTGTAATGTGATAATTTACTATTTATTAGTCTGCATTCAAAACAGGTTATATTTACTTGTTTATGGAGGTTTATTTAACCTTCTTTGTATCAAAAATTTCAATCTCTGTGGTCAAGTTGCAATCTTTAATGTGTATATTGGACCGTAAATAATGGTGTGATTCCTCATTTCATTAAAAGGTTGCCTTGGCAACAGTTTGAGCATAATATTGGGATTGTCTAAGTGTTGACTGTTTTCTAATGATTATCTTAATATATATTAATATTATATATATAGTGATTACTGTTTGTGGAAGTATATTCTGCTAGAATTTGTAGAAGATATATGGTAATGAGAAAATAAATTGATTTATTGGAGGGGTAATATATATATATATTGTAACAGACCGTAAAATGTACCGGCAGTCTACAGGGTGTGAGATTTAATTAATTGATGCCCCAAATGTTTGGGTTGCCAAAATATGTAACGGACTGTAAAACCCTTTAGGATAGTACACCCAGAGCCTTCTCTACTTACAGGTCCTATTACTACTCGGGGTTCTAACTCAGTGTAGACATTTGCCTTTAACTCTGCTCAAGGATGGAATTAAATAGGATGGCAATAATGTGACCTCTATATAGATCCTTAATGGCTAATGCTAATAATAAATTAAAAATCTGTATGCATGTATAATAGCTATTCCGGTGAGTGAAGTATGAATGATGCTTGACAATCTAGAGACCAGAGAAACAAAGATTTTAACTTCAAACAACAAATATTTATTAACAGATCATGCTTAAAGTTATGATATTTATAAATCAACAAAATATATACATGGTTATTATAAAATATTAATTTATCTCTACAACAATAAGACTAGCTATAATTTAAATATTAAAATATGAGTTGAAATAAAAATTATAAAATTTTATTACTAAATGTACGATTATCATTTTGTTTATGTCCTTTAAATGTATCTCAAGGTTATGTCCATGAATTGCTAATTTGTGTTTTGTATAGTTCATTCATAAACAGTTATTCATTTAAACAAGAAAATGTTATATATATTTACTTATTAATTAGTTTGATTTTAATATATTAATTGTCTAATAAATGTAAATATTTAAAATCTTACCTTTTGTTTTAGTCATTGTCCAGTTTACTTTAAACATTCAATTACACTAATATTTTATTTACAAACATATATAATATATTGATGTATACTTTGAGTTGTGTACCTCTCTCACCCTATAAAAATCTAAACAAATGGGTTCTTTTTTTAAAAAAAAAATGTTTGCTACAAATGAATAAAAGGGTGAGAAAAATTCATAACCCAACTCTCAGTATACATTTAAAAAAAAATATTTAAAGCATAAAATATAATGAAATTTTGGAATTCCTTAAAACAATAGCAAGTTAAATTTTCAAGAGCAGCTTCTGTATTCTTAGCAGATAATGTCTTTCTTTTATTCATGTATATTAAGTCATGTTAAACATTCTAAGCATTAACAATTCCCATGAAGTCATTGAATTCCTGGGCGTTTGATTTTAAAGCCATGCATTTCCATTCCATCTCCAGATCTTTCCACGTTGATGTAAACATTAAATATACCAATAAATATGATCCTCCATCACACGCCAATGACACCAAGAGGATAGAAAAATCCCCCGACACTTAATTAGCAAACGTGCATTGTTAGATATTATTTACACACATATAAATTGTTAAATATAAATCTTTTTCCAAGGCTTACGTTAATATAAGACAAACGCTATTTCTATGCAGCTTTATTTATATATGTACGAGACGCATGATAAAGATTTTACTTTAAAAGTAATAAAAATTAGTGTTAATAAAGTTCTATTTCATCATTAGTTGATTTTATTTTATTCAAGAAACATTTTATAGCAATTAGATTTTTTTTTACGATAAATAACTATGAAGCTCTTAGCATTTATTTGAACGAACGAAAGTTCATCAATTAAATAATATTTTTTTTTTTCATTTTTTAAAATATTTTACTCTAGTAAATAATAAAATTCCAAATATTAAATAGTTTATTTTTAATAATGAAAGGAAATTATAATAACTAATATAATAACAATTAAAATATTCTTATTCTACAACTTTACTTTCATGTACTTCATTTGAACAAGCAAAACCAACAACTAAAAAAAAAAAAATCTGTTGCTTAGATATTTTTCCACGTTCCCAAAATCAACAAAGGTTTACTCTTTTTTTTCTCTTTTAAACAAAAGAAATGTGGTTACTAAAATTTAATGTCAAATATTTTCTCTATTACTTTTGTCACGTCATGATTTAAAATCTACATTCATGTATATATATATGTATATATTTTATTTTACATTTAATAAAAAAAATAAATCTGTTCATTCCTTCATGAATGTATGGTTATGTTTGTGTGTATATATATGTGTATATGTCTCCAAATATCTAAAAAAAAATTAGGTTTTAAAAATTGGCTGCCTATTTAATCTTTATACATTTTATCCTAAATCATTAGTTACTTATTATCATTTTTTTATAAGGATTGGGCATCACATTACATTTCCCCTACCCTTAGAAGGTTAAAATTTAGACCATTGTCAAAATTTTAGCACATAAACAAAGGTTTGGATGGTTATTGTGTTGGATAATTTTATTCTTTTTAAATAGGGAGAGTTCTAATGCTGTCGTACTTATTTTAATTTACTCATCAATATACATTTGCTTTTTTTTTATATTACTCATTTTTGGATAGATTCCTATCCTTATCTCTTTCATCTTAACATTGAATTACTGCCATCATTAACATTGTTTCTATTATCTTTACTAGAATTACTAACTATATGACGGTTGAATACTCTGAATTTGACTGGTTACGTGTCTCTGTTCCAGAAGGCACATATTTGGGTTTGTCAGCCTATATCCTGCTCCCTAGGAGTCTTATTGGATTTTTATAAGGTCTGAACAAAATATGGGATTCCCACATTGTATGGGTCAATTCCCACATCTCAGCAAATTCTAAGATACCTCAATAAAATGTTTCAACATTAATTTGAGTGCATCCTCATCACATCTACCTACTCTAGCTATTTACTCACGAACAATGCTGTCTTTCTCATTACAATATACTTGCATATACCCATTTACATTTTTTTTTATAAACTTTACTTTCATCTACTTTAATCATGATCATCTGTTTACAAATAACTAAGCTTCTGTACTTGGCAGTTCTTGACAACCACTGTATGGCTTTAATGTCCGAGCATTATAAGTTCCTTTTACCTCTCCATCAATATTTAACCAAAATGCATTTGGGCCAGCTTATTTCACAATAGCATATGGTCCAGCATATTGTTGACAAAATTTATGATAAACATTATCCATTGGTTTACTTGGGTTATGTGTTCTCACAAAAACCTTGTCTCCACTTTTAAAGTGATGTCTGCTTTCCTTCCCCTTCTTATTTCTAAAGTTGGATTTATTAATTAACTGTTGTCGAGCCATTTGAATTTTAGTTTCTATGTCATAGTGATGACATTCAATTGGAGGTTGGTATTTCACAAATAACGAAGAAATAGGTTGGTTAAAATGTAGTTGGATGGGTGCAAATCCAGTAGATTCATTTGCACCCCAATTTATGTAATTCACTACCCGTTCTGTCTGCTTCACCCACCCCCTATGCTCATCCTTTAGGTAAGTCCTGAACAAACGGCCAAGCTCCCGCATTATGCGTTCGAAAGGGTTCGATTGTGGATTCCTAATGGAAATGAGCACGTGTTTGATTTGTAGTTTCTCCACCCATCTTTTCCATTCCTTAGATAGGAAAGGTGTTGACAAAATAGTTTTAGGTTTTCCTATCTTGGGAATTGAAGTGTCTAATACCCTGATTGTGTGTCTGGTATTAGCCTGGGGTATAGGGTAAGCAGAGACATATTTTGAAAAGAGATCATAGGCGACCAAAAGATACCTTTGCTTATTGAATGGAGGTAATGGTCCATAATAATCGATCGCCAAGATCTCATTTGGTCTTTCAGGAATTATAGATTTTAATGCCTCACTATAATTTTGGTTTACTCGCTTAGCTTTTAGGCATGCTAGACAATCCTGAAGTGTTCTCAAGATATCTTTATACATGCCTGGCCAGTAAAAGCACATTTTCATAGTATGTTCTGTTTTACGGGCACCGTAATGTCCATACAAACAGTGAATATACTTTATGAGTGGGGCACGTAAAATTGTAGGTATCATTACCTTCCACTCTACAGTATTTGAATCAATTTGATAGAACAAGATCTGATTTTTTACCTTATAAAGTGTCAGATTCTTGGGCACATTCAAAACTTCTTTTAGGGCTCTTATGACTAAATTTAAATTTGGATCTTCAAATTGTAATTTTGGCAACCTTTCTAAGTCATCCTCTATGTTACTATCGATTATTAAGTCGACATTTGTAATGTAGGCATCTTCTACAGATATATGGTTTTGATCTGACCGACATGGATTCCGACTAAGTATATCAGCTACTGTGTTCTCGGATCCTTTGCAATACCTTACAGTGTAATTAAATTCCTGCAACAGCAGACTCCACCTAACTAGGCGACTGTTGGTTGGTCATATAGCTGTGGTTCAGGAATTCAAGGCTTTTATGGTCTGCGACCACTATCACCTCAGATCCGAGAAGCATCTGTCGGAACTTCTGGAAGGCCCACACTATAGCTAGTGCCTCCTTCTCAGTTACCGTATAATTCAACTCCGGACTTTTCAGGAGTCGACTGACAAAGTACAGGATGCCAGGTTGACCATCCTCCTGAATTTGGGATAATGTTACCCCTAACCCGAAACCACTACTGTCAGTTTGAACGACAAATGGTTTATCAAAATCAGGGAAAGCCAAAATTGTTTGCTGTAAAAACCCTGTTTTGATATTTTCAAATGCCCTCTCCTGTTCTTCGGTCCAATTCCATTTCTCTTCTTTCCTGATTAATTTTAATAAAGGTTCCATGTGGTCAGCAAATGTTTTGTAGAAACGGTGGTAAAAAATACACAAACCTAAGAATGACCGAATTTGCTTTTTATTAGTAGGCCTAGGAAAGTTTTGAATGGCGGAGATCTTATCTGGATGAGGTCTTATCCCATTACAACCTATGATATGACCTAAAAAGACTACCTGATCAGATGCTAGGGTACTTTTCTTGAAATTGATTTTTATTCCTTTGTGAAAGCACTCCTGGAAAAATGTAATGAGTTGTTGAAGATGTTCTGCAATGCTGGATGAGGCAATAATCACATCATCCACATAAATGGTTATGATTCGCTTAATCTCAGAAGAAAGGGTCTTGTCTATACATCTAATTAGACCAGCACCACTATTGATCAACCCAAATGGCATCCTATTGAATTGATAGGTAAAACCGTACCGAAAAGCAGTATACTGGCGATCATCAGGATGAAGCTCGATCTGCCAATAGCTGGAAGTCATATTGAAGGTAGAAAATACCTTCTTGTTTCCAAATCTCATGAACAACTTGTGAATGGGCGGTGGAATATTTCTGTCTGGAACAGTGATTTTGTTTAGCTGCCGAGCATCCAAACAAAATCTCATCGACCCATCTTTCTTCTTCACAGTTACAACTGGATTGCAGTAAGGTGAAGAGCATTTGGAAATGATCCCCCACTCCAGCATTTTGTTGATCTGTTTGGATATTTCCTGCCAATATTGGTACGGGATAGGATATGATCTGGATTGAAATGGTTGGTCATCCTTCAATTTAATTCTCTGTTGGAATCCGGGTATAACTCCTGGAATCTCCGAAAAAATCGGGTTAAACTGATTAATGATAGATCGTAACTCTCCTGCACTTTTGCTATCTAATAGATTGGACTCTGCAAGTTTAGTGTCTATAAGTGCTTCAGGAATATTTGATACAATGCAATCAACTTCAGGTAGGCCATATCTTGGAAGCAATGTCATCTCCAAGACCTCATCATCAATCCTAACTATTTTATGAGAGAAATCAATAATACAGAGTGTAAGTGTAGGAAGTCTGCCCCTAGTATGACATCATGGATCAAACTGTTTAATATAAAAACACATGATAGAGGATTGCCTGACCAAACTTTATTTCAATCCAAACTTGTTTCTGTGCAAGCTTTGCGTTCCTATTGTTAGCCATGGTAACCTGTACAGATTTCAGGGGCAAGATTTTAACCTGAGGGATCTTGTTCAGAACCTTCTGATAGTCGGTCTGAAATGACAGAAATCTGGCTACGTGTCTAACAAAGCCTTAATCGGCAAATCCTCAAACAAAGCCTCTATCATGGGACAGCTCTGCAAGGCAAAGTTGGGTGCCTTGTCTTCCCACGAACATGTCATAATGGTGATTTCTCCATCTACTATTAGTACCTTGTTCCTCATTGTATTTTTGGTTCCTTGAGGTGAGGAACTAATCCTCAAGCACCTTTCTAGTTTAGTTTCTGCTTAGTTTTGGATGCATGATTACTGCATCCTGGTTTTGGTGAACCGTTTGGGGTACTAAGGAAATTTCTCAATGATTCTCCATTATTAAATCTATTCCTCTTGGGTGACCATATATTTGGTGCATTTATTTGATTGGCTTTCCCTTTCCAGTGTCTGGGATCGTTGTTGTTTTTTCTCTTACGATAAAATAAGGCATTAACATTTGCCTTATCTTCTTCCTCTCTGGTGCCCTGATGGATAAATTTAGTATTATTCATATCCATACTGTTTAACAATTCGGCAACCTGCTCAATATTCTTAGCATTTGCACACATCAGCGATTGCTCTATACAGAAAGGTAAATTCCTTTTAACTATTCGGATGATCTTCGTTTCCCTAAAACAATGTGTTCAATGTACGTAGCTTGGTAACTTGTCACCTAAAAAACTTTGTGTTTCCCTGGGTGCAGACCTATATTTTTGCTGGAAAAGTTGGTACAGAATGGCTTCCTGTTTATCTCTGTTCCAAAAATTCCTAACCAATAGTCTGGTAATCGTCAAACGTAGATGGGATCTGAAATAATGACTCCCACCACATTAAAGCATCACCTTGGAGGTGACTATATGCGATTATAATTTTTTCACTTTCAGACAAACTTCTATCCACCATGAAATAAAGCTTTAAGCTTCTCAAATGTTCAATTGGAGCTTCATTATTGAAACCTTTAAAATCTTTCAGTTTCACAAATTGGTTAATAGCATTTATCTGTGTGCTGATTACATGAGTCTTATTCATTTCTTGTGTACTTATTTGTGGATTCATGAGGAGATGATCGACATCAGCTTGATATTCATCTGGTTGTGCTTCATTTATATGAAATTCATGGAGGCCGTTTGCTTCAGGCATCATATGAAATTGAAAAGTGGATTCTTCATATGGGTCATTTGCTTCTTGTAAATCGCTAAAAGCCACTTTCAAATGTGCCACATCATGGTTCCAATCTTCCTGGTCATTTTGGATCTTCTTTTCCCTTCCTAATTGTGGTTTCATATGAATTGGTATTTTTGAATTAATTTGGGACTTATCCCTCGATGTCTGTTGCTTCATGGCTTCATCTAAATTATCGATTCGACTCTGTGTTTCAGTGGTTCTCTCCGTAAGTTTTTCTAACGTTGTTTTGCCTAACAGAGCATCTGTTTCCATAGAAGATATCTTATGTCCAAGCTGTTGTAAATGATGATTCACAGCTTTCATCATTTGCTCTTGAGCCCCATTTTCTGCACTTTGTTTAATCTGGAGTTGGCTTAATTCCATCTGTATGGCTTCCAAATCTCCTTGAACTTCTTTCTTGTGATTTTCTTGACCCTGCCTCATTTCTTCTTTAGTGGATTCCTGGACTTGGTGTACCTCCTTAATATTGTTATCAATTTGGATGGTAATGTTTTCTTTAAACCCAGTAAATCACTCTTGACACTGCAAGCTCACTACATCTATATTTATTCTCATCTCTTCTACATTTCGCTTTAATTCCGTACTACTGTTATGCACTTCATTCATCTCTGAAGATAACTGCTCCATGGCTGTAGAAACTTTCATTTCAATGCCACTAATTCTTTTCTTAAACTCCTCATCCAATTTGCCAATATCAGCCTTAGTTACCATGTTGCTTATTTCAGCCTTGATTGTATCTATCTGACCACTCATGGCATCCATCCGACCATTCATGTCAGCCTTGACTATATCTATCTGACCACTTATGTTACTTATATCAGCCTTGGTTGCCATATTATCCATTCGACCACTCACATCAGCTTGCATGGCATCCATCCGACCATTCATGTCATTCATCTGACCAGTTATGCTATCTATCTGACCACTCAGGTTGCTTATATCAGCCTTGGTTGCCATATTATCTATTCGATCCAATAATGTTTGGAGCATCTGCATCATGGCTCCACTATCTTCTTCTATAACCTGTGTTAGTCCAATTTCAGGTGATTGAGCAGACTGTTCATTAGAGTCTCCTTGAATTTGAGATATCATTTGTTTTTCCTCTTGCATTGAGAAAAAATGCTCAACTCCAACCACTGACCCCCCAGACACACATTTATGTCTACTGATCCTACTTGTTCCATAGTAGGATCATGCTCAGCTTCATTGCCACTAACATCCTGTGGCTTTACATATAATTCCTTATTCATATCTGATAAATACCTCCCACTTCTGAGAAACATACAAAATAAATTAATACTTTTCTTTAAAATATCTACTCTATGGCAAAATTATTTCTTTTTATATAATATTCTATAATATGTCATAGGATCTCCTACCAACTTTTGTCATCTCATGTGATTTTGGTTACCTTAAGTATTTTACATATCATTGGTATTA